>JAPYZO010011076.1:0-12955 GCA_030522905.1 Torymus flavipes
TATGTATTTTATCAGTTGGTGTTGAATTTGTATGTACATTTCTTAAAATAATTTGATATAGCAAGTGTATTAAAAAATTTTGCATTTATAATGCGAATTTTTTTATTCTCATTCTTTAATTAAATGTTAAGTTTTCTTATTAGAAGTGGAATTAATTTTACAAAAGTTCTATAATAGGTATATTCATAAATACATGCTGCTTAGAGGAATTCACACAATTTTGTTTCATTTATGAAATGCCTCTAGTCTCATTTACCACACTGTTTCTAGCTCTTCTACTAAACAACGTAAGAAATTGGAAAGTAACGGTAAAACAATCTTTCCCATCGTTACAAAAAATAGATCATTTCCACCAGATTTAAATTTCAAATTTTTGCCAAAAAATAAAAAGTAGTAAATTGTAGTAAATTTAGTTTAAAATTTTAATTTCCTCTATTGCCGAACCATGCAACAGTAGTTTTTTTTCATTATTCCTCTTCGTATATGGGATAAGTGTTATTTAACGTAGTTTTGTAAGAATTTAACTTTGAATTTTAAAACCTCAAACTTCCAACGGTACCCTTACATTTTTAAACACCAAGAAAATTTATTTCCGAACAAAAATCAGTACCCAAATTGGCCTACGATCCTCCCATACTCCGAGTATCCAATGCACTTCTCTTAGAATTCCCCCTGACCACCACGAAACCGCCCGACCATTCCGCGAATGTCCTTTCGTCCTAAATACCACAGACTCCCGGAATATAGACCACCTAACCTCCCGTATGCCGATTTCCCTCTCTCTCTCACTCTCGACGAAAATTCACTTCATTGACCAAAGTCAGTCGGCGCGTGGCACGCGGACGCGTCTCAAATATAGACCGTATACCAGACGCGCGCACACGCCGGAGAAAATAGCGCAAAGTTCTCCTCCTCCCTTCGTTTCCCCAGATCCCTCGGTACTTTTCATTCTAGGGCACCGCTTGGCGCGGAATCAAGTCTCTCTTGTCGGACGGCGTGCACGCGAGCAAAGTCGTTGCGAAATTAATGGGAGCTTTTTCGAAAAGGGGGTACGAGTTGCTGGGCCGCGTGCTTCAGAGGCCGGACAGTGGTGGCGATGGTTTTAGGTTGGTGGTCAATGAGAAAAGGTATTTTATAAAAACAGGTGTGTTCGTACACAGGTGACGATGGTGAGAAATCAAACTTAAAAATTTTATGAAAGAAATTGTTATGGGAAATTGGTTGATTATTTATTTAAAAGCAAGTTTTACAGTAAGAAATATACTAATAATTAAGAGAGAAATTAAGGTGATTTGTAGTAAGTCCATTTGAAAGATGGTCCACGATTATTTTACATTTTACATGCTATTAATGTCATACTTAACGGTCCCGGTACATAAAAACTTTTATTATATGTTCGTAAAATAAGTAATGCTTATAGATAAAAATAATTTATTTTTTCAGGATTGTAGAATACTAAGAATTCTCTACTTTCTTACGATTTTATTTTGTTATCTGTCTACATTATATTTTGAAATTATTTATCACATTTTGCAGTTTGATTTAGGTTTTGTTTGAAACAATAACTAAAATCAAAATTTTGAGAACCTTGTTCATTAGTAAACTCTCGCTAATCAACGTCATAAAGTTTTACGACACGTTGTGTCGTGTTGAGCGATTATGCTGATGATGTCTTATAGATAACAAGTCTTGGCTACTTTACAGAATGAGGTTAAATCTAGACGCATCCACGTACAAATTAAACTTCCGGCGCCTCAAGAATACATTCTGGTTTTCAAGCAATACATTCTGGTTTTTAATGCAGACGAATTTCCGACGATTAAAATCGACAAATTATAATTGCTTTTATAAATCATTCACTATCATAGGTCAAAAAACGCATTATTTCAATGCTGATTTTGAATTATTAAATAATTTTGAACAAAACATTGGATACTGGATATTCGATATATTTCAACTCACGTATTCAGTATATTTCAATAGCATATCAATTTTTCTCATGTTATCATTTATTTCACAAAATATGTACAACAAGAGAAAAGGTAGAAATTCAAAATATCGGTGTAACTGGAAACGTTTTGAATAAGGCATGCATAAACTCCATCATCATTAAACATTCTGAAGTTCTTCTCACGGTCTGATAATCAAAAATTCTCCATATAGGTGTGGCGCTATTCTATTACATGCAGCACAGACATCGACGAGGAAACATCTTCTGCGTTGTTATATAGTGTACTTGGCTAGGCGCACAAAATTATTAAAAAAATTCATCTTAAACAATAAGCTGTAGATCTAATAGCAATTTCGAAGCATTGTTGACAACCAACAAGATCTCAACGTATCAATTGTAACCGCAATCAAATTGCCTATTCATGTTCACAGGCTATTATCGATATAATCAATTGACGTGTTTGTATTTTTTCTCGCTCTGGCAGTTTATAAGGCGTAGCCTTGTGTGCAGTGTCAAAACATTGTTTGCTAAGATGAAAGATGTATATAGATATAAGCTTGTGTGAATTCCCATAGCAGAATTGTCATTTTTGATGTTTCTCAATCTCACGAGCAGAAGAAAAAAAAACATTCACGTATTGTTTAGTGCCTTTAGTTCAATAGCCTCAGATTCAGGATTTGAGAATTCAAATTTAGTCAATTCTTTCCCGAAAATTACCATATCAAAAAGTTCTCCGTGAATACGGGAAACATTAGCATGCAAACTCGCATATTCCGTTAAAAGATGATGCTCTAACACAATACCTACAATTAGGAAATATGAGTTTTGTATATATCCATTCTCATTAAATTTTACTGAACCGTTACACTCATTGTCAGTATACGAGCATAAAGAAAACTCTGATCCTATTAGCTCTTCAATGGGTATCAAGTTACAAGTTTGTGTGATTCATCAATCTCAATGAACAGTTGGAGATAATTAATGTGTGTACGATCTTTCGTTGAAGGGATATCGGGATTCGATTACAGATTTTAAACGTTTAATTATTTTCATCCCCTTTCGCCGAACGACTGCACAAAAAATTGTACCAATCATATACGTTTTACAATAATGAATATTAAATTTCAATTTGTTATGTCAGATACTATACGTTTGTTGATAGAAATTTCATCATCACCGGTAAATTTTCGAAACAGATGATTAATTCAATACATTTATTACCATTTCAATCCTCAAAAAAAAGAATAAATAAATAAATAAAGATTAAACCAAATCGAACCGAAGTCTCGCCCTCTTACCTACAACCGAATCGTCGAGACACGACGCTTGGGATAAAGCAGCGCGCCGCATCGAGTCGACACGGTGGAATGCGATTATATACGTGCGCGCGTGCGCCGGAGAGAAGAATGCGGGCGTGGAGGAAGAGAGAGAAAGATAGAGAGAGAGAGAGAGAGAATAGAGACGACGGACGAACGAACGAACGGACGCTGGCTAAATTTGCACAGAGAGGCGCGCGCGCATGACACGCGCGTGTGGCGGCGAAATTGAACTGCTCCTCCAGCGCGCGGCCTTTGCGTCACGGCTTCGTGCGTGTTTGATCTATACGAAGAATTTGCGAGGTATTATAGAGAAAATAGTAAACGGTGTAGTAACGCGTTTAGGTAATCTTTTAGAAATCAAAATGTGTATATGGGTGGTCAAAATGACCTTTAATGGATCGAAATCTAAAGTGATTTTCTTTAACGGCTGGCTGTAAGGGGAGCTGCTGTTTACGTTAGAAAGTGCGCGCGGAGAGAGAACAATTTTGCGAGAAAATAAAGTGTAAAATTGCGCGTCGTGTTTCACTTTTTATACACTTGTCATTTCGAAACCATATTAAATATTAATATTTTATATAAAATTTTTATGAATTCGGACTTTCTAACGCGGTTAAAAGCGAAAATGGCTTATAAGAGGCGTTGGTAATGCGTATCAGGTTGGGATAAAAGATTATATTTCACAAAATATTTAAGCTCTTATTTTTTTACGATTCTACTAATAAAACCAGAATATCACGCATCAAGAAACCTTTAAATTACATTCAGTAAATAACATAGCATTATATACATAACAATGTTAATTATGTGGTATTGGCGAGTTGACGTGTATATTCGTCCCGATTGATGAATAAATTTCATACCACGCGGTTCCCAATCAAAATGTAATGCATCAATCATCACACGCAGTTTCTTTCGAAAGGAGCTATTTTACGTTCCTAATTGATTGCTATCTAGTCTTTCTCCTATCTTTTATTGCATGCTTACAGCGAAAATCATTAAAAAATGCATTCGCAGACTAAATTCCTCAGACTTAACAACCAACTTACAAAATATATCTCAGGCGATCACTCTCGCGCCACCACCTTATTCAACAAAATGACACACCAGCAGTTAAATAATAGTATAAATAAATCCCGTCATTAAACCATAATTAGCCAATTTAAATACCACGGCTTCCTTTATTTCTGATACCATACCTACCTCGCGCCTAGCTCTCACCGCGCGAGTAATCTCTCTTCCCCTCGCGGCTCGAAACTCTCGAAATTTGAACGGATGCCAGAATCGCGGGGAAATGTTTGCATTACCGTTAAGTGAACCTCTACCTCCTCCTTCTTCTTCTTTTTTTCCTGCTCTCCCGAGAACGACGAAAAACGGCCGCCTCAGAGGATTGTATTCCTTTTGCGTGCCATGTCCGACATGGTAAATACGAATGTCGGCGAATAATCGTAGGGTAAACACACGCACGCGCGCGGCTGTATTTTGTAACGCGAGAAAATGATCGATGGGTCGCCGGCGCACACGTGTCTGACTATAATCGATGATTACAATAGAAATCGAACAATAGCGCGCGAGGTGTCGTTTTTCATTCTTTTTTTCTAGGGCTTGATTAAGTGGAATCGGAGCGATATTTGCGTTTTCGATTGAATTAGAAGTGCAAGTGTGTATGTGAGAGAGCGCATAAGTAGTTTGCGCTGTGTGACGCATGGTTATACTTATACTCTCGATACGGCGTTGTGTGTGCGGTGCAATTATTTCGTTTGTTTAGCGATAAGTGCAGTGCATATTAACGGCTGATTGCGCTGCTTTGATTACCATATGTGTCTATAAGTATTGTTTGATATATCAATCTCGGGCCATTATTAACGTTTGATATTGTTATTCCTTTTACGTCCTATACAAATCTTCCACGATGCATAATATTGACAATTGATCTGTACAATATACGAATACGTTAACTTATGTAAAAATATTATTATAAAAGAAAACTTTTACTTTCTAGATTGACTCGCTCAGTCATAAACCTAACAGCATCAGGAGATGTTCTAAGGAAAACGAAATTCCAATGAACATGCATGAACCAATTTCACTCCGTCCTAATGAATCTTCTACTTCTTCACTTTCTCACCGCTATAACATCATCATCATTATCATCATCACACATATGTACGCGACACGCACACAGAAACCCGCGAAACTCCTCGCAACCTCGATCAATCGTCGTGAACATCGGTAGAAATACAGCGCGTGCGGCGATTCGAATACACTGGGAAGTCCTTCCGGTCTATTTAAGACGACGACTATACTGCTACGACGATGCAAGAGAGAGAATCTAGGCGGCTCAGAAACCGTAGGAAACCTCCCTAATGCCATTATATGCGCGTAGGAGGCGCGCAGTGGTGCGCACGCGCGCAAAAGCAACAAGATGAGATGTATGTTGCGACGTGTATGGAGCGTTTTCACCGATCGACGTGGAGCGTGAAAAGTGTGCTGGACGATAATCGCAATGACGCGAAAGGGAGTCACCGGGTTGGCGACGGTGAAAAGGATATGGTTTGGTTCGTTTCAAGGTTGAACGCGATGTGGGTTGCCTGCGATGGTGCTCATAGGATAGTTTCGATGATGTTCCGAGTGATGACGTATTTTTCTTTAATGCATTTGTACTTATTGATTGTTTATTTAAAGTAAAGAAATGAAAGTGATATATAAAAGGCAGATAAAAATGATTTATAAGATTGAAATATCCGAATAATTTAACGTTGTATGCAAAATTTGTATAAAGTGATTTTATAGTACGAGGGTTTGTATTTTCTCGCAAGACAAAAGTAAACAATGCAAAAAGGTATAAAACATTATTTTGACGTTCAAAATTCATTTAAAAATAAAACTAAAATCATATTTTACCCATTTTCAAACTCGTACACAATAATCTTTCAAGTATATTCCATATTACTGCGATTTTTCCGAACCAACTAACTTCGTTATCATTATTTACGTACTCCGCATGACAAATGCATTCTCGAACGCTATTTAGAGTGTAACGAAAAGAGATTTGCTAAAAGTAACCAGCCGCCACTACCACTGCAGCGCGCATATAACAATAGACCGCGGGCGTACGTTCCAGCTGTAAACGTCAGTCATCCGCGCGAAAGGTATACGAAAATCGCAGATTTAATTGCCGCTCATCATCGGCTAAAAATACACGACGTGCGCGCGTATATTTCTGCAAAACGCTCGTGCATATGATGTAGCCGCGCAAAAATGCGAGCAGTTCTGGAATGTACGTAAAACATGCCGAATTTACTGGCTCTCTCCCGAAAAATAATAGCGCGCAAGCATAGGAACAACAACATGTTTTTCAAACGTTTATTCGCGCGCACGTATTTATAATGCGCGCCGGTAATCCAAATGCGGATAATTAATCATCCGGAGGGGCGGGGTAAACAGAGATTTTTACGTTCTAAAATTGGAGTTTCTCGGAACCGGCTCTTATAATAGCGCGATATAAAATGGGTTATTATGAAATTTTCTCTACAAATATTTTTGCACTCCACCTGCACTTATATCCTCGCCGAGAGGATCTCTATTCGAATATATATATATTGTGTCGCGAGCCGCGGCGCGACTTTTCGATTTACTGGCAAAGAAATCGCGCGCCCGCTTTTGCAACTTAAAAATAAAGCTCGCACCCACGCGGAGCACGTAGTGTGCGAGTATATATACATGATGGTTCTGGGATAGCGCGCGGAGAGCAGAAATAGCGAAAGCTCCCGGAAGAATATTCTGTGTCACCTGTCTCGCGGGCAATCTCTCCATTATTCATAGCTTTCTAAATAAAACAATGATGATGGTGGGTTTCGTGATTTTTTAGCGGGTTGGTTTTGTAAATTGTAAATCGTCGTCGAGTGAATGGGAAAGTGGAAAAAATTTGCCTGAAATAGCAAAGATGATAAACTAAAGATATGTCGATGGCTTTAATTGAGAGTTTGCAAGGTAATTTGTGGTGAATTTTTGTTGTGCGCTTTACAACGACATTTAATGACCCTAATTATCACTTTGGCAACCGTACGAGTAGCTTACAATTTCAAAATATTTCTATATACTTTGATAAAGAAGACAATGACGGTTGATTATTCTTTTTTATACCTATATTTCTTCAATTAATGTCTTTGTAAGCACAGTAGGCAAGGGAACTTTATAAGAAAAAAAACGTCACTCGACGTTTTACGCTAGGAATTCCCGATTGAACGATTACAGTCCTAATGAATTTTATTATTTACAACGCAAATCAATTAATTTTCGCGATAACGCAACGACACGAGACAAAAAACATCGCTGTGGGTGCTAGGCAAAGTATACAACACGCTAGTCGCAGCGTTACAAATAACCTGTTCTTGTATAGAGCGGGCAAATATTTGTTGTGTGTATACGCGCGAGCGCATGAAAATCGATCGGTTTCAATCAATTTAAATTGGCAATTTATAAAGATGTTGCGTGCGCGCGCCCGTACCTTTATTTAATCGCTAATTTATTGTCTTAGCTGCGCATGCGTATATATATGCGTAACTTATTGGGCAATATGTAATTCCTCGATTATTTGCATTCTTTTGATATTAATGCGGCTCGATCGATCACAGCCGAGGCTGTTTTCACCTAATAAAGTGCGCGCCGGTGAGGTAACGAGGGATATTGCCGCGTGGGTGTTAATTTTATGTTAAATATTATATATACTTGGATTTGCTTAACAAATGTGCAATGACAAAAAAATAAATCGGATTGTAAAATAAATGTATTTTCAAGAAACAACTTTGGCTATCTCTAAAAGGTATAATTCTCAACGTGTATCTATTATTTACTATACAAAACATCACTTGAATTTAAAAGCTATGATTGAATTATTACAATCTATGCACCGCCTCTTATTTACTTTTTGCTCAATCCCTATACATGCATTTAATATAACATTCCGTTTTTATGAATCATAAAACCAAACACAGAACCAAGTGACGCAACCAAACAGTAACTATATATACATTCCACCAATCAACAAATTAATAATTATTGCCAAACCCTACCACCCATAAAACAAATTCCTCAGTTCACACATACATGCTCCTGTTCTCCTCATCTCGAAAACCAAAAATCCGCCGGTAAATCAATCACCATAAACCTATCTATCCGCTCCTCGGATACACACACATACACAGTCGTGGGTGCCGCGCGTTTTACGGTCTCCTTACGCAACAGATTAAAATGCACCGCGCGCAGAGAGAAAGAGAGAAAAAACAAGGCTACACACGCCGGGCGCAATCTTATCGCGGGTGACGCCGGAAGCGCTGCGCCGCTTTGTTCCCTCTCGGATACCCGCGATAGCGGCGTATACTATATTACGTCTCTAATACTTATATGTACACACATACGAATCGAGAGGAATCCCCCGTCGATCGAGAAGACCGTTTTCGAGGAAAAACGCGAGCGTGGGAAGGACTAGCCGTGAAATTCATGGTAATATTCGTTGAGTGGGAAGGAGGGACACCTCGAGGTGTGTGTGTGTGTGTGTGTGTGTGTGATAAAATGAACCGTAGCGCGAGAGAGCCGTAGCCTGATAAAGATTAACGCGACTGAGTCACGATAAAGATTTATGGGGGAGTTGCGCGCGTGCGCGTGCGTTTACACATGTGATTTTTAGCCTGAGTCACGGTGTGGTGGTGGTATATGGCCGGTCGAGGGTATATAGTCTCGGGGCCTGTTTTACGCGCATTTTTTTTGGCGTTTCGAGATTGACGATAAGTCATTTCGCGGGGAGTGCGAGGTAATGGGGAGGACGGCGAGGTCGATGCGTTTATGTATTGTTTTTTCGACGGGTTTGAAGTTGGGGGAGTGCAGTGTGTTGATTTCGAGTTGGTCAAGTAATAAGTATGGAATATTTGCAACTTAACAGTAGTTACAATATAAACTTAAACTAAAAACTTCAGATTCATTACAAGGAAAAAGGTCTGTGACATCGCATGACTGATTTCATTTGCACGCAAATATATTATTGTTTCTATGACTTATCGAGTTGAGTCGCTACTTTAGCATTTAAGTCTTGGCAAGACAATTTTTCAAAATAAATAACAAATAAATTAAACTGACGATAACAAAATATCTTTGTAATGAAATAATTTGTCTTGCTCTCAAACGCGCGCTGCTGCATTTAGCCTCGTATTTTTGCAAATAAATGAATTGAAAATTTATTAGCACGGGAGCAAGTTCTTACAGATGTTTTGTTTGTAGATTAGATCTTAAAAGAGCTATTACAGCTGGCCTCACAATTATTCAAAAGTGAAAGTTGCAAACAGTAGGTGACCGAATTACAGTCCTATGTCATTTTTAACGCCGCGAACAAAGTTGCGCCGAGACAACATGTTATTTCTACGAGTCATGAAACGAATTGAAATATAAAATTTAATTTTTAATAAAGTGAAAATATACGAAAGGTGTATTAATAAACTGACAGTTCGACACAGTGCAACTATTGATCGAAAATCGTGTCTTACAAATATATATACAAATAAAGAGATTTTCGAGAGACAGACATAACATTATCGCTCATTTCTTATCCGACGCAATCGCAGAAAAAATACACCCCTCTATCAATCATAACAAACTTCTTTGGCAGAACCACTATATTCCTTGCGGAAACAGTTATATATACATCACACTTTATAGGATGAACGAGCGTTTCTCAGTCTGTCCCGCCTAGTTTCACCGGAACCCTATCGACACGCCGTGCCTTTCAGTAAACACTGTGTAGATATAAATGCGAAGCAAGTTGGTCTTATCAGCAAAACAAAATGCAAACATAAAATGGCACAAAATACACTTTTTCGCTCAACTCAAACTACCGAAACATTCCATTCACCGACCATCCCATAATTCAACCTTCCAGCCGTCCGTCTTCATCTTTCGCGACAGCCACGCCACACGCCGACTTTTCCGAACCCTCCGCACCCCGAAAAATCATCCCATCCTCCCAGGAGACGACGACGACGACGACGCGTAATGGCCGCGAAATAGCGGCGCGCCGACCGTCCGGCGCGTGGGTGTGGCTCCCGTTCTCTCTGCCTCACCCGGCGCCGGCTTTAAAGTCGATGTGCGCTGCACACGTGCGCGCCGAGCGTTCAGGTGATGCGCGCCCGGGTGGTTCTAGTGGTTTATGACCCGAGGAGTGTTCCGAAAGTGTCGCTGTCTCTTGTTTTTTTTCTTGTCTTTGTAAGGAGGGTGCAGGTGGATGGCGAGGGCTGGGTGTGGTTGCGGCTGGGGTTTGTCTCTTTTTTTTGGTTGTAGGAATGAGTGGGTGGAGTTGTAGTGGTGGGAGAAGTTGTCAGGGTAAATTAAACGATATTTATTGTTGCTTTTGTTCGATGATTATGATAGATTGCGTGGTAAATGGGGTCTGTTGATTTGGTAACACATGTGCCAGGAGGTTTAGGAGATTAATAGTGTATTGTCATCTTATTATTAATCGAATCTTTTATGTCTAAATGGCACTAATTTAAGTGGTAAAAACAGATTGTTGCAGAAAATTTTTAATAAAAAAAAAATGTTAAGTTTATTTAACGATGGAGTTTGAGAGAAATGTAGAAAGTATATTTTTATTTTGTGTATGCTTATTTTATAGTTGTCTATTTCATTAAAACAAAACTGATAAACTTTATTTTGGTAACCATATTTAATATACGAAGTGCACAAACTATCTCAATAATAATTCACACTACAATGTTTTTCAATACTTTTTCGTCATGAAACTCTTAATCATTAAAACCTTGATAAAATGTAAAACTCGCGGAAAAATAGGTCAACCGACCTCGAGACATTAAAAAATCTCGAACAAATTCGCACACACACGCATAATAATACCCACTCGCCGAATCTGAATATCAGCGCGAAGATCGGGTTGCGGTCAGTGAATGCACCTTCCATTGGAAAGTCAGCGAGTTTCATCGATGATTCAACCGCGAGTGACTCAGACACGTGCATTCTGGATTCACTGTGTTTATTTTTCGACGGTATTAAAAAAAGGCATCCTTGATCATTGTTTCAAAATTACGCACGCGCAGATATATATACAGAATACCACGTGTGCGAGCGCGATTTCAGCTCCTACGCGAGACTTAGATCATTATAGAGTCGCACGAGAATGCAGTAGCGCAAAAAAGATGAATGCCGGCGTCGGTGTACGCGCTGCATTCTCTTAATCATCGAGCGAAACTGACTTTATCTTCGTTCTATAGAAAGTAAATATTCAATTTAACGACGTTTCAATTACAGCGGCATATATATATGTGTGTGTATGTATAGCAAGCGAGTCGTTTACTTGGAGCCTGTTTAGAAGTTACATAATAATTTTACGTAATTATATTGATCGAACAATTAAGGTAAGTCATAATGAGCAGAGATTAAAATTGCCGTATAGCAAGCTTATTTATGGCCCATTCAAAGTGTGCGTCTTGCTCTAACCGAAATTGTTACAATTTAACTATCGGCATTATTAGCTCTCTTTCTTGTTTGTTCAGTGCACGTTGATATGATGCAAAATATTAAAAGTATTTTCGAGGAAATTGTTTATTTTCAATTATATATGATTTAAAAGTAATTGTTATCTGAAATTGCAAAGATATACGTTCCGTAAATAAAGTATATAAATAGAAAGTATACCAATTTTGGCTTCAAAGAGTGTATCGTCATAACTGTATTTACGGCCGATGTATTTTTAATAAGTTCATATACATACAGAGTGGAAAGTTCACTAGCTCTCGCAGTAAATTATCAAGATTGATACTCTTATTATGTAAATATACGTGACACACATCACAAAGTTAGACCCCAAAAATTATATCCATAAATCAAAAATCAAACTTCGCCTCTTTACGGAAACTTTGTCGTCCACAACCCGCACATATACAAATTTAAATTAAATTCTATTCAAAAACCGTTGCGCGCACGTGTGAAGCAACGAATAATAATTGGTGATTTGCGCTGATTAAAATTAGACAAGTTAATTGATATATGCTGCGACCGAGCGAAAAATATATAATTATATTCCGAGACGCAGGCCGCGGAAAGTGAAGTGTTTCGCGATGACGCATATCATGCGTCAACGCGCCAAATGTTTCTTCTAAGAAAGTCCGCGAGGGAAATGGCGCGCGCGCGCGCAGAGGAGAGTGAGAGAGAGGAATTTCTGAGGCTGCTGCCCGCGCGGGTTAAAATTATATTTTTAATAACATGGATTTATTCGCATCGTTGGAGTGAAATATACGTATATATTTCTGCGTGATAACGTAATCTGTAACATAATATAGATTAATTGTAGAGCGTGTGTGTTGTGTAACGGGGGTGTTGAGATTTTAAGCTTATTATAGATGATAAGCCGATGATGTAATTTACGATTTACCGGTAACGTTTTAATCGATTCTCTATATTCGTATACAGTCGGTCCCAAAATTTTAAATTTTACGGATCCCAACGCATGAATACACGTATTTACTACAATACCCCTGTATCTGTATCGCCTCAAAAGCTCAAGAACCGAGCAGTCGAAGCCTACTACGAAGATCCTCGGAGGTTGCTACCAACCTTTTCACAAAACTGAAAAATAATCGCATTATCCTTGGAAACGCGATCGAGACAGAGTCACAGTCGCACG
>JAPYZO010011081.1:0-22668 GCA_030522905.1 Torymus flavipes
CGTAGTGGCATCGATTTTTTCGACTCAGATTTCTCGCGACGCACACCTGCACTCTCTTTCTCTCCTTTCCTAGAGTTGCAGCATTTTTTCCTCTTTCTCTCTCGACTCTCTGCGCTTTCGACTTTTCGCGGTATGAGAGCTTCGATGTACACGCGCGGACACAATACCGGATATAACGCAGTCAACACTAAAAACAGGAGCGGGATGGAATGGTAAAAAAATATTTATTTTCCCATTCTCTCCTCACTGTAATCAGCGCTGATTAAACAGAGCCCATCCACAAAAATCTCGTTGGTAATTACTCACCGACCAAACGCGATACCGATCATCTCTCTCTCTCTCACCGCTACAATTAAACCGGAGAATCATCGTCAATATATATTCACCGTGAAAAGCGAAGGTACTTAATACACCGTGCGGCCGCCGCGGGCGGTATAATTCCTCGCTTCCGCGTACATCGATAAACAATAACCGTACGCTGCACACGCTCGCGCGTCCAATTACAGCGCTCTCCCCAAGCGTAAAAAAATGTCGCTCTCTTCCGCTCTCTCTGCTCCCTTACGTATGCTGCTGCTGTTGCTCATTGTTTCGTCCCTTTACACATGCACACTCACAAAAGTTCGAGAAAATCAGGCCGCGCGCGCTTTCGCCCCCTTCCGGGGGAGGGGAGAAACATAGTAGTCGCTCCGCGTTTATCTTTCGCGACCTTATAGAGAGCGCGTATGTACCGGTATGTGGGTTTATGAAAAGGAGAGGGAGAAAGAGAGAGAGAGAGAGACAATGGCAGGGGACAAAGACGACAAAAAAAAAGAAAAATGCCAGAACGTATGTATGTATGTGCATACGTACGTTGGACTTGAAAATCAGCCGGCCTGCATTTTTCATTCGAAAGTGCCTCGAGTGCCGCAGTCGAAAGTGTAGGTGTGCATGCATGCGCGCATGACGGCAGGAGGAGAGTTTGATCGATCGCTCGGGAAACAATGATCGGAGTAGAATGGAAATGCGGTGTAGGTATATGATGCCCGCGGACGGGTTGATGAGGATTTCGGGATGGTCGACGACCTCGTCAGTGCTCTGGATTAAAAATTTCGAAAGTGCGCCGCGTACACGTGCGCATATGTATTTGCATATAATGCTCTGGAGGGAGTTTCCGTCTCGTGTGATTTGATATCTTTTATTACAATATATATATATCTGGGCACGAAAACCGGCTTGAATATAAGGTAAAACTATATAAACTCTCTCTAAAAGAGTGTATATACACACACGATGCAAATTAGTGAAAAGATCAACGGATTTCACAGGAAAACTTTATTATACCCTACTTTCGAAACTAAGTATATTATATAGATTTATAGTATAAAATTGATAGTCCTCTTACCGGCAAACGCGACCTATCATTTATTTGCGTTTAGATTATACACTAAATTTCTAAAACACGAGCAACCGCACGTGAATTCCGGACAACCACCTGCAGCAAGAGTCAGGGGCAACCATCGCCGTAGTCCCATAATCGCGACTCCCATTACAAACCACGAGCGCTCCATAAAAAATTACTGCCGCTCTCTCTCTCTACCTCCCAAAACTTACCGCGAAAGCCTCTGCGCGTGCACCGCAGCATCTGTCACACACACACTCTCTCGATTTTCGGTTATATACCTATACACCGGGGCGGTCTGTCCTCCCATTCATCGGCTCTCTTTCTTTCTTTCTTTCTTCTCTCGGTCGCTCATTATGCTCCGGGACTCGTCAAAGCGAAATTTCCTGGGCGCGCGCAGAAGGGAAGCGCGAACGAGTTCTACACTCGCGCGAGAGACATTCGAGCGCGAGGTAGGATCTCGAATTCTCGGGTGCCGCGCGTGCGGATCGAGGTATAGTATTATGGCCGGTTGAAAGGATGCGTGCGCGGGGGGCGGTTCTCGTTAATTTGTAATTGATACCTTTTTTTCTGCATGACGCGAGAGGTGGGGATAGCATATGGGGGTTCGGGAGAAATTTCATCGAGGGGTGAATGCAGTTCGCGGGGTGTACTATACTGCGTCTCGATTATTTAATTTTCTGGCGAAATTGAATATAGTTATTGTTATAATATTGCATACGTATTGTTAAAATAGAATTATATATATATATTTTTTTTCTTTCTTTTGAAAAAGGCGAATAATGAAATAAAATCGGAAATTCCCGGCGTACAAAGGAAGACAACAGTTACATACACGGCATTTTGCTCGTCCCGACAAAAATCACACACACCGTTCCAATTCCCTCCCCACCAAAAAAAAAGGAACTATACTTTCTATACCCGGCCCATTCACTGCGCACATCGATACCACCGTCCACCCTACACATACACACGACATATAACGAACGGAATAATCGCGCCGCGAAATTACGCATTATTAACGCACACGCACATATGTGTCTATATACTATACACACGCGTTCGACTTTCTCGCTCCCGATGATTGCAGCCGCTGTAGATATATGCGTGCGTGCTGTGGGCTTTTCTCGACCGAAAGGAAATTGCACGCACGCGGCAGATCGTTTACATATTCATCGGTAAGAGAGAGAGAGAGAGATAGAGCGATTAAGTTTTTCGCGACCTTGTTCGCGAGGAGGCGATTTTTAAGGCGGGAGGAAATGGGCGCGCAGGAAATGGCCGGTTGAGATAAGAAGCTGAATGGTATATATGAGGAGAGGTGTTTTTTGTCTGTCTGTGGGGATTGTCATGGTGGTTTCGTTGGTTTGAGGGGGGAGTGCGGTGATTTGTTAATATTGGGTTGGAAGATGATGAGAAGGTTTTGTTGAATGATTTTTACGCGGGTTTCTTTTATGGTCTTGAGTATTCTACTACACGGAACAATTATGTTACAAACTATATCTTGTTACATTCTCGTTATCAAAAATAGCACTTTACATTATTTATTTTAAACCGAAAGTCGTTCTATTATCAAGAAATCTAAATGTAGAGCCAATAACACACAGCGAGACAATATGCGCTTCTAAAGTCACACGGCTCATTAATTATCGTGTCTCGACCTCGTCTAAACCAAAACCGAAAATCCCAGTTCGAAGCCGCAAACACCGCAGTCATACAATATATACATATATACCAATTGCACGTATACACGTTCTAAGCAACCGCAACTGCGCTGAATTATTCCCTCGCGCCATTAAAACATCGTTAGCCGCCGAACATGACTAACGCGGCAACAACTTAAAAACAAATCGGATAACTACTGTTGCAACGATCGCCGAGAAACGATGTGTATGTGTGCGCACACTCGAAAATCGGGGGAGAAGAATCGGCAGTGTAAATCATTCGCGAGAGACCCTCAAATGACTATATATATACACTCGAGAGAGGAGATTAGCGCGCACAAAGGAAATTGAAGTCGCGCGCGGGGGCAAATCGTATTTCAGCTTCAGCTTAAAATCCGAGCGTAACAGTTTTCGAGATTTACCGCGCGCGCGCGAGCTCTGATACGGAGAAAAACGCGTTTAAAGTTACACTTATATAGTCGCACGACGCTCTTATTCTTTTCGGATTATATTGGCTTCGTTAAAGTTTCGACTGATCCCCGATCCCGTGAAAAATTGTATGCCCGCAGGGTGGTGTGGAAAATTACAATGTGCGCTGCAGGCACAAGTTGATAATGAAGAAGTTAACCTAGATCTAGGATAATAATTACACCGCAGCGCTGAGAGAAACGCAGAGCTGCTGTACCAAGTTTTTCAACTTTTACCTCATATATATATACACACAGCAGCAGCAGCAGCTTACTATATAGCGAGCAGTAAACAGCGTTGATCAATTACACCACTACCATATACCTATAGCAAGCGCGCAACAACAACAACTCTTCGCGAGCACTTCCCCCGATTTTCCGCTCCTCGAAAAACGCATAAGATATTCCCTCTGCCCCCCCCCCCTCCCACGCACGCACATACTTGAAGCGATGGAAAATCGCCAAGAAGTGCGCAGAGCTCGCGCGTATATACCTTAAATTCTCGATGAAAAACCAGACGCGCGTGTGTATATATATATATCTAGGCTAGCCGGTATTTCTCTTACACACTCTGGCTTTTAATCCGGATTACTTCTAAAGGGAGCAGCGGCGCTTTACGACGTCGCCGATACGAAAGAGAGAGAAAAACAAGCCGCTCCTTCGACCTAGGAGGGGAAAATGCGTCGGGTTGGATGACGAGTCTCGAGTTTGATGAGCGGATTGATGGGTGCAGGTGAAAGAAGGGTTTCGAATGGCAGGTTGGTAAGAAAGATTATAGCATTGTGGGTGCTTTTTGAGGGCTTGAATGAGAAATTCGAGATTAAGTGAGGTGTCTATGGAGATCTGAGATATAGATGTTGACCAGTGCTTTTGGTTTCTTTTTTTCAACTTTTTTTAATGGATATGAAAATTATTTTTCATGAGATAGCTAATAAAACCATGTTAAAGGTTCTAAAAATTATTTTGATTGCAATATGTAATGAATTAAAATACTATATCTGGTGTCCTATATATATAAATTATACTAGATGTAAAGATATAATAAAATTTTTCTCAATTAAATACTATACCATTTACATTTATTTTTCCTTAAAGCCATTATATTTTACAAAGACGCAGCAAACTTTCGTAGAAACTTTGTGCTGCATCGAATGATTTATTCGCGGGGTGATTTATATATGATGCAAATAAAGCAATTAAACAAACACAAGCTATATAGACAATTATCAAAATTTCAAGAGTTCACACAACTCAAATGAGATTTGGTTCAGCTAATTTAACTCGGCGCGCACCGCACGACGCCCCTAATTACATTAATTTAAATCGCGTTTTCCACTCTCCGCGCGGAAAGTAGGAAATCCATAACGACGTAAGCTGTTTAGTAATGTACTGCATTAGCTGCGGTTGAAATATTATTTAATATATATAATATGTATGAAGGTGCCCCAGGCGGAGAATCGAGTGTCGTTAGAAATGTTAGAACCAACTATTGTGTATGCAAGTGCTATTGATCAGAGGATGAGGCTCTCTTCCTTCCGCGTAATACAATTAACCTAACCTTCACATCGTTCGGGCTAATAGAATTTATTTTAAACGATTCATGTCACGCTCTCGATTTGAATGTAAAATCATTTTGACTATACGCTGTTGTTGGGCTGTTCAAGGCTCTGCATTCCTGAATTTTATTTCATCGGGTCCCCGTCAAAATATACTATTACTTTCGACAACAGTTTCAACCATATTATATTTGAAAACGTGGAAATATACGATAGTTATACTATAAACAAAAATAATTCGCTTCCTAACGGCCGATTTTAATCTATTCCTATAAGTCATATAACTCCAAAATCCCATGCAAATGTACCACATTTTTCAAAGCCTCGTCGTATATGGATCTCATTCTTTTTGTACCATTTCACAATAAAAAAAAAAACAAGGAAAAAAAGACTAGTTCCAGTGCGATTGTCGAAAGCAAATATAGATGTTGCGCGCGGAGGGGGCGCACGGAAGTCATAGAATTTCTCCGTGACCGCGGCGCGAGCGAGCGTGGATTTCACATGAAACTGCGCGTAATGGAATTCTCGGCGATTTTATTGTCACGAACTTTCTATGACGATATAATTCAGGTGATGTATATATACATTTTTCATAACTCGATCTCGCGCGGCGATATAATATACACACAACGCCGTTGGGGCCTCTATAAAAGCCTGAGTGGAAAATAATCTAAATTGATCAATGAATCGTGATGCGATAAGTTGTATTTGCACGAGAAATGGTTTCAGATAACGATTCTCTTGGGCTAATAATGAAACTCTGTTTTTGTACATGAATGCGATTCTTGGTTTACCGATTCGATTTGGAAAGTTATGCATTAAACCTTTTCTTTTTTTACGAAGAGGTGAAAACATAATATTTGAAAGATTTACAAGCAAGCGGTAAAAATTATCTTTACGATGTTGTATTGCGCAACGGAAAAACGCAGTATCCCGCGACCTGTTAACGTAACCTTGCTGATAATATTTTTATAAGATTGTTTCAAAAGGGTCTGGATAATGTTAATGCGTAAGCGAAGGGCACATAGAGCGCCATTTCCCTATAAATAAACAATTATAAATAAACTTCCTCAATAACCAACCAGAGGGGATCCCTTCGCTGTCAATACCTCACCTGCTCTCAAAATAGCCTATATATGCAACTGCCTCCCCGTTAATCCAAAAAAATAAAGAAACAATATCAGAAAATGAATCATCGAGACATCGTCAGATACCCCTTTCTTCCTTATAAAAGACGAAAGAGGAAATAAAAAACACAATAACGGCTTGTTCTTCTCTTTCTAGCGGCGGCGACGTCGTCGTTTCGGGCAAAGCGGGGGGTGGGAAGCTCTAATCGTCTCTCGTGACAAACCTAATTGCATTTCGTCGCTTCAGCACCCGAACCCTCGGCGCTGGCTTGCTGACCCTCGGTACTCTGGCGAGAAACTCGCTGCGACGTCGGAAGGAGAGTGAGAAAGGATTGTATAAAAAGTAGAAAAAAGAAGTTTCGGGGATGGGGGAAGAAGAGATTTCGTAGAAGAGGGTGTGTATTAAAATGGGTGCTTTAAAATTAGAAGTGATTGTTCGGGGATATAGGTGCGGCACTCTTTTTTCGAGATATACGTGGTTGCGGGATTGAGAAGTTCCTTGATTATGTCGACGTATAGTGGGAATAGACCGTTTTTCAAAACGATTCAAAATCGTTAAGAATTTGTGGAAATATATATATATTATTTCATGAACGAGAGAAAAATGGTCGATTCCCACCAGGACAGAAACATCATCATGTTTTTTTTTCTTAAATTAAACCTGTAATTCATACATTCAAAAAACAGCGAGTTTCCTGCTAAAACATACTAGAAACTCGGTTTCAACTTTCCTTCGACAATCGCTTCGAATAAAACGTGACGAAAACGCGACATCGGACGCGCGTCCCCGGCGAAATTTTAAATCCTCTCGTGATTTCTAAATTACGTATTCGCGTCCATACTCCCCCCCCCCATCCTTCCTCTAATCTCCAAGGAGGGGAAAAAAACCGGCTCTCCCCTTATATACATTTTAGCAGCAAACTCGCAAAATTCGTTTTATAAGAGTCCGAGAAACGCCGCTAGTCGGCTGTGTAACGTAATTTCGCGCATGCGAGGCGAGCCTCGTTCGCTAATCGTTAGATTACACAAATCCCGCGCCGAACGAGAGAGCTATACAGATAATAACTCCGGCCTCATGTAGTTATCGACTGTGAATCGTCAGCGTGTAATTGTAAAATATCTTTGGCGCAATGATATAGTTTTTGTGTGCGGGATAGAAAAAAAGGCGCAGGGAATAAAAATTTAAGAAGTCATGTGTATGTGTGCTAAAGGGTGAAGTAATGGCTTAAACGTAATGGGGCGCATTCAATTAAAAAGTAACCAAGGTAAATAGTAATTAGAAAGGTGCACAATCATGGTTACGCGTGGCTTTTTGTTTGTATCGCATCATGCGAGTATATATATCGAGTGATTCTCGTAAAAACGACGACTTATAGCCAGTGACGAGCTGCTGTTATGCTGCTGTGCTCGCGAGAAGGTGTGAAATTAGAAAGTGGCTGCGAGCATATATACCACTAGCTCGTTGACAAATGCATGGTAAACGGAAAATCGGTACCGCGTCGTCTCAGAACATTGACCTTTTTTGGTAAACAGAAAAATTCCATTACGAGTAGCAAATGATGAAAAAAACAAAAACTAAACCAACAAGAAATATCCAATGTCAAAATGCATATAATTGTTTGTTAAATCCCCTTAATTACTGACAAATCTATATACAAAAAACTCCGCTATTATATCAACAAACTGAACGAAACAAAAAAAAGTCCCTAACGTCACCTCACAGCTATAACAAGCAACGAAGCCAATCCCCCTCGCGACCACAACACGTATAGCAGCGAACCGATCTGCGCCTCACAACCGATTCCCGCGCGCTCGGTTCGCTTGCGACTGAAAAGGCGCCCTAACGTTTTCCCCGGCGGCGATTCGCGCTCCTCTCCTCGATACCATCGTATGCTTTACACACACAGACACACACACACACGTGTGCGTCCCATCCGGTTTCCAGCGGTGACTAGAATGCCCGATCGTGGGCGTCGTCGCGAGCCGCTCGCGCGCATTATATGTATACGTGACGCAGAATCGCGCGCAGGATTCCCTCGCGGTGACTCGGCGTACGTGTATGTATGTGTGAGCGAGTCTCGCTCACCTGGGAACCGAGCGAGGGCCGCCGACTCGCACGGGTAAACACACGGCGCGCAAGCCCGCGCGATTGTGAGCAGTGTGTGTGCGTGTGCACTTTTGCGGGATTTTTCTGCTGTATAGTGTTGAATGAGATTTTACGGGGGCTTTTTTTTCTGGTTTTTAAAGGAAATTTAAGCTGCTGGTAAGGAGATGGTGGGATAACGATTTTTCCCAAGATTTTTCTGGAGAACGGTTCAAGGTTTCCCATAGGATTTTGTTGCTGGTGACTATTGTTAGGTTATCAAGTAGGAACGGATTCTTTAGGCGTTTGGTCATGGTTTTTTGTTTTTTGTAAAAAAGATAGTGGCAAAAAGAAGAACGGTATAAATAGTATGATTGGTTCGTTAGGTAAAAATTTATCTGAATGTGGAAGATAGATTTATGACGGTTTTTTTATTAAATTTAGCTGAGTAGATAAGTGTCTTTTATCGTGGCATTCAATTTTTTAATGTTTTTCAAAGGTAAATATCGCGTAAATTAGAACGAAATTTGCAAAATTAAATTTTTCGACGAAACGTCGTTATTCACGCGTCACTACCGGTAAAACTTGATTAAAACGCGAAACTCAATTGTCCCACAGTACAGGTTCTTATTCATGGTTGAGAGGAGTAGGAGTGTAGACAGTTCAAGTTACGGAACACACAATATAGTTGTCATTTTCTGTAACGATGATATAATATCCGGCGTAGTGTGGGAGTTTTTCTGCCCCCCCCCGAAAAAAAAAATCCTAGTGTTTTGAAGATGGAAAAAATGCGATACACCCGAAAAAGGTGAAGGAAAATTTAATACGATACAATTATAACCGGCACATACATAAGTTCCCGTTCCTTTATATTTATTTATCAAACAAAATAATACCAACAAAATTCCCGGAGCGCGCTGATCATCTCATAATCTCGTTTCCAAGAACCTCTTGTTCCCGCTGAGGCCATTTATAATGAAAATTGCCGGTATTTTTATTACGAAAGCAACAAAAATACACGTCGTCGCTCCTCCTCAGCTCTAAAGCCTTCTTAGATACTACTATTACAGTCGTGAAAAACTACTCGACGAATACGAAATGAGAAAATGCTGAATTACAATCGCAAATTATATATACAACGCAGGCACAGATGCGTAATATATTGCCACTTAACATAAAAAATATTTCTCTCTCTCTCTCTCTCTCTTTCTCTCTCTCTCTCTCTACCCAGTTACATAATTTATGCGCTGTTCAATAACTCGAAACAATCGGGGGGAATTCCGCTTAGGCATTCGAAATATTTAGCTTGTGCACCTGTAGCGTCGCGATTGAGAAAATAGAAGCAAGTATTCACTGAATCATCGTTTATATTAAAAATGCCGCGTGGGCAGAAGTGTCACTCGCGCGCATGCGCCTGCCTCGCGTGTTGTATGTACACAAAACCGTTTTAACGTAAATAAAAGTGAAAGTGCGTGCATCATCTTCTTTTGGTTTTATAATGGCTCGCGGTCATTCTTTTTTGCCATATATTTAATTCACGTGTATTACATAAAAAGGATTGCGTTGATTAATCATTAATGATAATAAATTGTTGAAAGAAAGATCGTTAACGAGCGCGAGTCTTTCATTGTGATCGGCGATTTCGAATTCACAGCAGAGTACAAAAGAAGGCGGAAGAATCCGCGCGCAGCTTATCGTGTAATTGCGTCAAGCATGTATAATTCTTATGAGAATACTTTCAACTTCATTCAGCAGAAAACGCGCGCGCGCTACAATCTCTATAACGCGTGAGTAATTCAAAACGTAAATATGAGTCGATAAAAATCAGAGAAAACGACTGAATTCTCATAAAAAAAATCTTCACGTGTATACAATCCCAACACCGAAAAAAGAAAACGAAGACGACGACGACGAGTGTACGTTTTACCGGTCACGGCATATCTATATCTTTATTTAACGAAATGCTCGCTGCATATTTGCGAAAAGTCGGGGAGCGGCATTGTTATGCGCTCTGACACACTTCCTCGGTTGTTATATACAAATTCCAAGGTACAAGTATGTAGCTTGTTTTGTACAATATCGTATACTTTTGGCGCTCGGCCCGTATAACCGTTGTATCACACGCGATCACGAATGTTGTCAAATATTATGTACGCGAGGATTTCCCTACAAGCGGCCTTCCTCTCTAAGGTAGTTGGCAAAATGTCGATACCAAATAAAAAAAAAACTGTACATACCGATAACCCATACTGGTTGACAATTTTATAACCGATCTTTAAGATACTATTATTCAACAACTTTTTGACAACACAGCACTCCTTGTCCTCTCTCCACTCAATTAAACCCCCCACCTCTTCAAGCCTCTTAGCTATATTCATCCCGTTTTTCAAATATCTATTCGCTCGCTCGGCTTATTTCCATCATCCTCGCTGGTTCTCTCTCGAGGCTTCATGCCTATGCATGAGTTTCGAGACGCGGGCAAACAAATGCAGGGAGACCCTGACGTCGGCGAGGGGGAGGAAGAAGAAGACGACGAAGAATGAGAATAAGAAGAAGCCTTTCGCACGCGCGTGTCCGATGTACAAATATATATATCGCGTCGCGATCGGCCTTGCGTGATTTTAACGCGGAAAATGCGAGAACGCGACCGGCCTTAACCCTCGGTGTTATAGGTTTCGGGGACCTTGGAAGAGGTTATTGGTATGTGGATGGACTGTACAGTGTGTTCGTGTATGTGAAACGATTTTTCTCTATACAGGTCCTGCGTGGGACACGAGAGAAATGTGAAAAATTTTGTTCAAGATCGGTACATATAGTTAAGCTACTTTTCTCGCGCTCCATATTGAGTTATTTCTTAAACGTTCGTTGTTCCCATGATGCACATTACTCCTAATAGTTCTCCCGATACATATATTCATTTTTTTTTACGATACCTCATTAACATTGTACCGGTTAGCTATATATATATGCGCTTATCAGCGTCCGACTAATCCCACACAATATTCAAAAACGATACCAGCCTCATTCGGACATAATATATACGCGCAATCGGCATTGGCTTTTCCCTTAATGACATCACACTTGACGCCCCGGTACCACATCCTACAGATGTACACTTAGCAAAGCGGATTAGGCTACGGCGCGCATCTCTCTCGCACCCCCTGGGGACCTTATCACAGCCGATTCACAGTCGTGACAAATATATATAATCCCTCTCAAAACCTTTCGATTACAATCTAAATAGAATAAGTATATGAAGATAGTGGTAGGATGATGATGATATTATAATATCGTACCAGTGGAGCGTCTTCAGGATCCTCATGGCGTGCGCCGACTCTCTGCGTGATCAGCACACACGTCTCTCTCACATGCGTACCGCACAGCCAAGCACCAGCGAGCTCTCTTCCAGCAGCGTTTATTCTCTCCTTCTTACTCTTCTCTCTCTCTCTCTATTTAACAAACCTTACCCTTTCTTCCCTCCTCATCCTCCTCGACATATCCCACTATATATATATATATACGCAGCCTCCGCGCACCTTTTTCACAATGCTTCTCCTCTCACGTGCATATATCTATATATATCCTGGGCCGCGTATCACCGAGGCCACTCTGAACGGAGAGCGAGAGACAAACACGAGCGCGCGAAATCGCTGCGAGAGCGCTGCGACTCGTCGTCGTCGTCGTCGTCGTTCTTTCCTTCCTTCTCTCTCTCTCCTCTCTCGGCGTACCGGTTTTAGGCCGGCGGCTGCGGCGCAGACAGGTATTCCGGGCTCCGTTAACCGGCTTAATTGCACCCTCGCTGCTCTCTCTCTCTCTCTCTCTCTCTCTGGCCAGTGAGAACGCGTGCGAGCGGAATGCGCGCTTTTCCGAAAACTCCGCACACTGACTTTTCCTTCTTCCTCCAATATATATACGTATATATAGAGATATATACGCGTATGTATATACACACGTATACCTGCGCGTCGATCCTTCTGGACACGCGCGCGCAGGTAGGTAGCTCTGCTCCTCTCTCTCTCTCTCTCTCTCTTTCTACGTAGATATGCTACAGTGTACACGCGCACTTTGCACCAACTGTAATCATCACACACAACAGCCTATACCATCTTCCCGTCTACGATTCATCCTCGCACACTGATAACAACTAACAATCGCGCGCATATATTATAATAATAAAAAAAAAAGAGCCACAATGTGTATGGCACGCGGCGAACGTTAAAAAGCGACGGCGTGGGTCGAGCGAGCGGCGTCGCTCGGGCAGCGAGACTGAGTTTGTTGGCTTCGCTGTACCCCGCCGTTGCCGCTGCCACCGTCGCCGCCGCCGCCGCCGCTGCACCTTACCCGCCCCCTCTCCGCTATGCTGCCGCCGCAGCTCTCTCCCACCGCGCTCGCTCGCCGCTCGCTATAACGCTCGACGACGAGCGGAGAGAGAATGCGCGCGTGGAAGTAAAAGAGGAATATAAGGTGGAGGTGAGTGTGTGTGTGTTGGTTAAATTCTAGTGAAGAATTTTTGTAAATTTTTTAGGGGGTACCGATCGTGGGGTAAGTACCACAGGAGGTAAGTGCGGAGTGTAGAATCGTGGGTGATATGTGGCGAAAGGTTTAGTTTAGGTTTTATTGCTACATATGTAAGTGAAAAACCTGCTCGCCCTGTGCTGACCAATTTTTAAGGTTTATAATAGGGTGGTAAATCATACCCTGAATTTTTTACTTTTTTGCTTTATGCTTGATTGTTTGTATATAGCATTGGCGTTTAATTGTTTTAACGGTTTTTTATGAGTAATTTTGAGGATAATACTGGGTCGTAACCACTGTGCAGCCGGTGATTTATCAAGGCTCCTTCTTGAGGTATATAAATTTGATGTAAATATATATGAAGGTAACGTCGTAAAGTCGGCAAAAATTGTTTGATGTAATAACGCATAATTGTTTGTAAAATTTATTTAAGTATATTTTTAAGTATATATACGTGAAGTTTAAATCGCCATTTTACGATTAAACCCAAACTTACGAAAACCATTGGTTTTTCGAATTTGAAGTTTTCCCTCGATTTCGGAGGATAAGCGCGCACGATTCCCGTAACGATAACGAATTAAATCAGCACGAGTAGTGCCCATACAAGTTTCAACTTTTCGGGGGGAAAACCGGCGCGCGCGCGCGCGCGCTACAAAGTTCGAAGCTAAAATCGATTTCGTATAATTCTCGACTCCATAAGTCGACATCGGTCGACTTCCCGTAATTTAGCTCCGAAATTTCCAACTACTGCTCCATTTGAATTTCACGATTTATCTCTCCGTATATATTTATTACTCATCCAGCACGCATATATAAACATGATTTTCTTCATAACTGCATTCCAATCATACATTACACACTGATTCAGTTTCTGAATCATATCAGTCCGCTAGCGATGACTTATATACCTACTATAATCAAACACGTATTTTTTTCCAGCTAAAAAAACTTAGCCTCACCCTACATCTCTCTCTCTCTCTCTCCTATTTATGCAGCCAACCCCGAAACCTTATTCCCCGCAGGCGGCGGCCGACTTGCAAATCAACCAAAAACCCTGCAGCTCTTCGCATTCGTCACTCGCTTCTCCGCGCATAATACACACATCGCATGAGCTACTCCGGCCAACTTATCGTCCGGAAAAACCGTCGTCGTCGTCCCTCTTTCAATCTTTCGGACAGACGAGAGCGAGCGCGCATTGTTCCGAGACGCGGCTTTTGTCGTGGATGTATATATACGTATACATAGACACGTGTGCTGCACTTCCGTTTTTCTTATTTTTTACCCGTTCTCCCTCGTGTCGCCAGTAGAGAGAGACAGAGAGATAACGCGAAGTTCTTTTCTACGTTTCTATGTGCAGCACGGGCGCGGGAAAACTTTTGAGGTTTAGTTTTACGCGAGTTGTTTTTAACGTTGTTTTTCATTACTTCCAAGTGCCACTGTCCCCCGCTCTTTGTCCTTTTCCCAAGTTCGCGCGTTTGTATGTATATATAAAGTTACGTGCGTATAGTGTATTAAATGTGCTTAAGAATATCGCGAGAAGGAAAAGGAAAAGAAAAAAAAGAGGCGAAACAATAGCATAGTCGCCGCGCGCCGAGTTAATTTATGTAATTTACGCGTATAGAAAGATCCCGAGGCGCGCGGAGGATGACGAAACACACACAGCGACGGAGCTGTTAATGCGTCAATTACCTATACATCGACTCGCGGAATTCCTCCATACTAAGCAACCCGCTCATCTCTCGTGTATATATTATGTATCTCCGCGCAAACTAGTTTCGCATTCCCACAACACACGCCTTTCGAAATGAAAATATTTTCATGATGTAGCGCAGTGCTGCAGCCGCGGTTTCACTCTCGCTCGGAAAACTGGAAATGCGGAGCGCGCGCGCGCCAAAACACTCGCCGAGAGGATAAGTTATTAATTCCGCGGCGCTTCGCGCTAGGTGAAATTCGTCGTCGCAACAATGGGTAGACGCACATCGCACGTTTCTTTTTCTCCGCGCGCGGGATTTTCACATATCCTCGGTTTCGTGGCGAAAGAGGTCGTTGCCGCGCGTGCGCTTTTGGTTAATTAAGGGTGGAACAATGTCTATGTGAGCGAGCTGCTTTTTTTCGATCGAGGTGATGGACCTTTGGGCGTACGGAAAGTTGGCGATCGTTAGGTTACTATGTATAGTGTATATAGTACACGTGGGTTGCGGTACTGGGTATAATCATTATATGCTTTATTTTATTTTGAATTTTATAACTCTCGGTCGCGGTTCTTATATGCTTTTAAAATTACGTATATCACTTGAAGCTAAATTCGATTCCTTTCGATAATTTAATTTGGTTTGACACCTTTATGTAATCATCCGAGTACATATAATCTTTTAGTAGAGACGATTTTCATGACGAGTATATTTTTTGTTTCTATTTTATTGCGGTTATAGCCAAGACACCCATTGTGTTTCTGAATTTTGCTGAATATATATATAAAGTTACAGGGAATGAAGTGAACTTTTTATATAATAATGTAGTAATATAGAAACCACATAATACTTAATCTGTTAAATTCACAGTTAAAGATTCGACTTTGTGTGAAAAACTGTGAAAACCCGTCACACGAATTGAGTGTAAAATAAAAATCCAAAATATATTTAAATGGTCCATTTATTTCATATTAACACTGCACATTTTACGTGCATTCTTCTGATGATAAAACTCAGATACCAAAAAATTCACGTCGAAAACCGAACCCCTTTTCATCTCTGCTCTAACCGGCCAATTTTCCTCTACAACCTGCTCATATTACCAAACAATCCTCCAAATCCCGCCTTATCCTTCCACTCCCAATTCACACCTACCATTTTGCCGCCATTACACAGGACAACACGACAAAAGACAACGACATAGCGAGAAAGAGTGTAAGAGTACACACTCCAACCGGACGCGCCGTCGTCGTCGTCGTCCCGGCATTAAAGTCTCTCCCTTGTTCTCCGCTCGGCCGCGACTTCCCGTCGCTTCGTGCGACCCCACACCGTTATCGTCAAATATTATCCATCCGGACAGCGCGAGGTTTATCGGGATTTCGCAAAAGTATACAATTTTGAAAAATGGGAGTTTAACAGCGGAAGGCGCGTGGTGCTGAATGAAATATCGTGGGTAATAGCTTTGTCACGGGAACGAGGTGAGTATATACAAGTAATTTCAAGTGTTGCTCGAGGAGAAGAAAGAGGCGCCGAGGACCTACTTTTCCAAAAGTGACACTTATAGGGTGCATTCTAATTCGAGCTATTTTTAACTCGCGCTGTAGTTCCTTTATGTATGATATTATATACTGATGAATTCATCGAGAACGCGTATAATATATATGAAGAGAAAATATACCAAAAATTTTTCAAGAATCGTATATACACAGGCGAGCGCAGAGTTTGAAAATCCTCCGTTCACGAAGCACAACGAGACTCTCTTTCTCTCGTGTTTCCCGCAAAAACCTCTTTCTCTCCTAGCCCGAGACTCGCGGTGCATACTTACTTTCGCGGCGAGGCGAGCGCTCTGGAATCCCACAGCTGATTCGCCCGCGGAGAAGAACCAAGAGAGAGAGAGCCGTGTGTACGCGCCTTTTCAAGGTTGCCAGCGCGCTGCTGTATATATATATATATATATATGTATGCGCGAGCGGAGGAGCGAGGAGATTGTCTTGAGAGGATACGGCTCTCGTTGGGTTGTCGCCGCGGCGAGAGCATCAGTTTTCGAGATCTTTTCGAGATGAATTTTGCGGGACGGGGTTTTTGAAGTTTTTTCGGGGAGATCGTTCCTTTTTCTTCTTGTAGTTTACGTGTTGTGGTTTGTTGATTATATATGCGGTTGACTGCATGCGAAGTTACATTTTTAAAATTCTTTAAAAATAATGAAAATTATTTGAGGATATATAAAATTATGAGATTTTTTTCGTTTTATCGTAGTATAGTCGAATTGAGTAACCAAGAATAAATAACAATTTGTAGACGAGAAAGTTTTCCTATCGAGTAAAAATATCAACCGATTTCTCAAAATTTATCTATACTAGATATCCATCCACGACATATATTCTATACTTTCAAAAACATGATATATTTGTGCTTTTATATCGCCAACAAATCCAAAAAACAATATCCAACTGCCGCACTCTCTTTTTCAACATCAAAAAAAAGCATAAACCAGAAATCTTCACTATATGCACTCCGTCGAGTATTTCAGCAAATCGCTGCACGCAGAAGATTCTCGAGATATTTATTCTCTCTCACTCGAGGCGCCGCGGCGCATCAGAGATGATATCGCGCTCGAGGCCATTTGCATTCGTCAATATCCAATTCTTATAAACCGAGGTGTGGCAGTGCGGCGCAGGGAAAACCACCTGTTACACACACGCTGGAGAGCGAACAAGCGGGAAATATTTGTTCGAATATCGATGCGACGCGCGCGCGCGCTTATGTGGTATTGGGTTTTGGTTAGAGGTGAGGTGAGAGAGCGATATGCGCGTGGTTGGGAAGTGAAGTTTTTGCGATTGATGAATATTGATTGGCTGGCTGGGTGCGTTAGTTTTTTTAATAGAGGTTTAGTTAGAATATCTGGTTTTATGGAGCAAAGTAGTTATTGAAAGTTGAATTATAACAACGATTAGTTGAAAAATACAATGAGTGATAAGATTTTAAACTATATTTATAATTTACATCGAAATAGTGTTTGTAACTAAATTTTTAATACTAATTTAAAATTCTACAATGTGGATTACTGAAAAGCAGTGTAAATACATTTAATATTTCAAAAAGTTATTTCTATGTTGCATTTCTTTTATTCTGCATATTTTAAACTAAATATTGTATTTAATTAAATGATGAATTAAAGAGTATATATATCACATACTACACAACCCTATACCACAATTGCTCATCACAGCCTCTACAACCGCCACGAATCAAAAATCAAACCTCCATAAAAAAAAAAACAGATCCCCGAACCCTCCCTAAATCTCAACACACACACGACACCCACGCGCAACCGTTCGGGAAAGTCACACCTCTCAGGTGTATATGTGTGAGAACGCCAAGGCCAAAGTGCTATTTACCCACCAGACTCCGTACAAACATTCCCCCTATATATACACGATACTCGTACACCTCCGGCGCATCATCGTCGTCATCCCCCGGTCGGATTATCATCGACGCGCGTCACCTGCCGCCTATAAAACGCCATCGACGTTGGATTTTAAAAGTCGCAGGGGCTTTTAAAACCCCGAGACTTCCAGGTATATAACGTGTGCATGCACGCGCGCGTTTCTTTGATCCCCTGCGCACGCTTTTTTTTCTTCTTCTTATTCTTCTCGGGGCGAGGCTTGAATGCGTCGATCGAGATGCAGCTATATATGATGCGCGATTCGGATATATTGTGTGTGTATACACAGAAGGATCGGGAATTTCGTTTTCTAGGAGAAATTTTAGTGTTCTGGGACGTAGCCTCGATGCGCATGTCAACTCGATGCGAAGAAAACGCTCGCGTAGAATTAATCGGCTGTTTATATGTATCGCTCAAGAAAGCTGCGCGACCCAGTTGGAGAAACGTTGATTTCCAGACGGCGCGGCGGCCAATTAAACTCGAAAGTGTATTACAAGTTTTTTCAAACACTTGCTGAGGATATACGTCAATTATACAACCACGTAGCATATCGCGCGCTGTAAACATGTATACAACAGCGACTTTATGAAACTGCAAGGTGCGAGAACCCGACACCTATACATTCCGACAAAAAGAAGAAGAAGAAATGAAAAAAAAAGAGGCGACGTCATACAGCGCCGCGCGGCGAAAAATATTTATTCTCCGCTCGCACTTCCGCGTGTCATCCCGCGGGCGGCAATTATACGCAATAATAATCGCGCCAGGTCGCTGGATATTATATTTTTAACTCGCGCGCGTTATCCTCTCTTCAGAGAGAAAGAGAGAGAGAGAGAGAGTGTAGCCACGCGGTGCAGTATCTTATCGTCGAGACGGTGTTGTATTGAAATACAGAGCGTGTGTAGTGTATATAAGCGAGGTTTATTGCGTTTAATTGAGAAGACGAGCGGAGTTTTTTGTATGGGCGGAGGATGAGGATTAGTAAATAGGTGGGGGACAGGGTTAGAGAGTGAAAGTGTTATGGAGAGGGATTGAAGATTGGTAGAAATTTGTAGTGCAATTATGTGAATTGAAAAAAATTATACTTTTAATACATTATCGCAGACCGAAAGTTAATGATTTGTCTCAGTAACATTAACTCTCCAATTTTTACGACACCGTCAACTTTTCAGTAAAAAAAAAAAAAAGAAAGAAAGAAAGAACCTGTAATCTTATATTCTATTTCCTACAAAATAACTTTGTATAATTTGCTATACGAAGCAGCAAAGTGTCAACTCCTATAAGATTTGATATTGATTCTTAAGCATATAGTAAATTTAGTTTTCATACCGATTTAAAATGTAAAATATTGAAAAAAAATATATTTCTTAAAATATCAAGCTACTTATATTTACGTATAATAAGAAACATATAATCTATTCTTGGATAAAAAATAAGTTATTCATTATACACAGTGCAGAAAAATTACTTCAACAAACTGATCATTATTATTATTAATTCTGATTCTAAAAATACACCGGGATATTTTCCACTCGAGGAGAGAAGCAGAAGATACAGCGCGCGCGTTTTCCGGGTATGTACGAAAGGTAAAACTATACATATACATGTATATCTTTGTACAAATTGCACGATACATGCATATATAAGAGGCTGCGCGAGCCACTAGAGCAACGAAGAAGTATGCGCGTAAATGAATAGCGCATATTACATTAACCAATTAAAAATTAACGGTTCAGTCGAAATGAAGTGCGCGCGCGCTGATACTTCATTTCGTATACTTCGGCGCAAAGTCATCAATATTAACTAAGCATTACCACCACCACTCGGCGCTGCATGAAGCTCAAATCGTTATCTGCAAATTAATTAGCACTATAATATTGTAGCAACAAGGTATACCGTTACATTACAATAAGGTATATTTTCCATAAATTACACACGAAAAAAAGAAGCTAATGTCTCAAACGATTTGCGAATCAATCCCTCACGAGACAGCATCAACATAATATTTTAAAAGTCGCACGCCCACACCCGTCTCATCAATCATCACTAGCTCCACGACACAGCGGCGAAAAATTTGTGCTCTTCTAATTCTTCTCTCTACTTCCTCTCTGCAACGTCGCATCAGAGCCAGTACACGAAACACCGGAGACCTCAACAGCGCACAAAATTCGACGCCGCACAATGAGCCGGCTCTTCCCACGAGACAGTGCAACTCAGTGAAACCAGATTCTGCACGTCTCTCTCTCTCTCTCTCTCTCTCTCTCTCTCTCTCTCGAACGGACGGATGATCACGAACTCGCAGTTCCCGGTATTTCGGCCGTCCTATTCTTTTCCGCGCGCAAGGGCCGCCTGTGTGCGCCGAAACTGTTTTCCTTTGGAGCATGGGAAATGCCGGAAGACGCGCGCGTGCTGGCTTTTTAGAAGGTATGGGAAAAAATCGTTGGAAGGAAGGTGATCAGTTGTGTGGTCGTAAATATCGGGATAATGCTTTTTTAAATGTATTTTTTCATGATTTACAGTTTTAGTATTATAATAATACTGTAACAATGTTATAGTAGTATTGTTTCGATAATTTTTTTTTTATCACTTTTGCATTGCATGAAATATTCATAGAAGCGAATACATTAAACAGCCCGCGATGCACGCCAAGTTTTTCGTATTCGGCCTTTAATCTTATAAATAGCAGCAACGCATCAATTCGTCATTGACCAAACGCTAACAATTATATATCGCGCGTCAACACGACAGCGCTAACAAGGCTCTGCATTTTTCTAACTCAATTATTCACGGTTACGTCTTCCTCCACAATATATGTATACGCACTCCTCTGCTGCTGCTACTACTACTATACACAAAATTTATCTCTCTCGCGTAGTTTGCCTGGAAATTAGGTCCGCAACGGTAGTACATCTGTGCTGTGAGAAAATTTTCGCTTTCGTTGCTGAGTATATACGCGCATGCGCACTGCAGCAGCACCTTATCACCGACGCGCCTCCTTATCTCTGCGCGCCGCGCACATACATTACGCCTCTAGTGGCGCTCTTTTATCGGATTTTCACTCTCCCTGCGAGTCGCACGCCGGTGTTACTTCTCTATTTATAATTGTGGGTATGTGTGTGTCTGTGTGGGTAGACGTGGTAACGAAAGTTTATGAAGAGATGTGGGAAAGCGCGGCGAGAGTGAGAGTCTTTCTTTCTAACGAGCGCATGATACATATGTGTGATTATTGTTATTAGAAGGAAGTATAGATGTAGGTAGGTATACTGTTGCTTGGCTTCATTACCTTGACAAAAAAAATACGGAGAAAATTGTATGTATTTTATAAATTTCTAACAGACTTTTATAGTGCAAAAAAAAACATTTCAGTAAATGTAAAATACTCGGAGAAGTCGGTAATTGTAATAAATACTATTATAAATCGTTTAACTTTAACCTTCAAAACGAATAATCGCAGAATTTATCGTAGCGACAACTGCTATTTGTCAAATCATTATTTGCATTAGAATTTCCACTATAAATTACGATATCTCTCTTGCGATAATTCAAAAACATTCTCAAATTACAGCGAATCTTACCAACTTGTTAATCATTTACCTAGAAGGCATCCACCGTTACTTCAACTTTTCCCCCTCTAAATTAAAACCCGATAACTTTCCGATCCTCGGGACGTTTTTTTCTTTCCTTCCACCCCATCGGCACTACGCCCGCTCTTTCGTTACATAATCTGTAACCGTAGACATCTGGCGTGCACGAGAGAGCTGCACGCGCGGCGCAAATTACGCCCGCGCGCGCACGCGCGACGATATCGCTGATAAAAAGGCAATCGAATTCAATGCTTCAGGCTGTGTGGCACTGCGCACACCGGAGAGGCAAAAATGTCGGGAATTTAACGCGACTATGACGCGCGCGCGCGCTCTTCCTCCGTAACGAAAATATATACCGCTCGCGATCCGCTTCTCGTTTCTGGCGAAGTTATAATCAATTCCGTGCCTGCCTCCTGAGTCTGCGGAAGAGAGGGTTTAATTCGATCGAATTATAATGATTAAGCGCGCGGCGTGATTATAGGTCAGGCTGAAAATGAATAATTTGCCGGGGATGGAAATAGTTCGTGGCGCGTGCGAGCCCAGCTGCCGGCGAATTTCGTCCTGAGATGGTATTATAGTTCTGTAACTTTATGTTCGGCAGGTTTGTAGTTAGTTTTATTCTTTGACGTAATATATAACGATTATTTCGGGGTGGATATTGACTTTTGAATAATTTGAATAATTTATTACACCTCGATGTAATATGTTTATATTGTTTCCATCTTTCAATTAAGAACTAATTCTACGGTAGAAATTAGTAGCACCCAACGTTAACAAAACAAATGTTGTTCAATTGACAATGCAAATGTTTTTTTTTTAAATCATGCAAATCTCCAATATATTATAGTTACACCATAATCCACCTATATAAAAAACCAAAACATCCCTTCACCTACGATTCATTTACGGTACCGAAAAAGGAACGGTTTTCCTCTCAGAATCTCCACTCTACACCTCTTGATAACAATCGCAGCCTCGCTTATCTCTCCAAAGCCCCCCTCTCTCTCTCAACCGCATACCTCGCGCAATTACTCACGCATTAAGAAATGAAAAAAATTATCTCTCTCTCTCTCTCTTTCTGTCACATGTCAGAGCGCCACATCACCTGCATAATCCCAAGCTACTGTGAATCCGCTCGATGTAAGCCCAGCAGCCGTCGCGGCA
>JAPYZO010011087.1:0-10701 GCA_030522905.1 Torymus flavipes
GAGTTTAGAAAAGTTAAAAAATGTTGATTGGTTTGCTACTCCTAAGTATCCTGGAATTAAAAAAACAAAAATAGTTATAAAAATAAAAAATCTAAAAGACAAAAATTAAAAATACAATACATACTATGTGTACCTTTATATTACTTACGCACAAAGATAAAAACCTTTATATTGACTGTTATATATCATTGACTATATGTAAGGGTTAAGCGTGAAAAATTTGTTTGTGTATTATCTCATTAATGATCGCTATTCCTGGACACGGGTCGGGAATCTCACAAATACGATAGGTATTTTTAGGTCCTCTATAACGACAAAAGAAAATTGAGAAAAAAATAGGGTTTTCCGAGAAAACTGCCTTTTACTAAAAACTGCATTTTTCAGTAAAAAGTGCAGAACTCGTGCATTTTTTATTTATTTTTTTTTAAATAACACGAAGAACGCGAAAGAAGGCTTAAATCTTAGTGAAATTATGTGTTACATGTTAAAAAGTTAAAAAAACTGGTGTGTGTGTGTGTGTGTGTGTGTGAGTGTACGTATACTGCTTTATCTCCGGATTTACGCGGTCGATTTTAACCGGATGGGTCTTGTTTTTCATGTTTTTTTATTCCGAATTCGGGAAGAAAATAATTTTATATGATTCACTAATTCGTTTTTTTATGTCGAATTTTTGATTTTCGAAAAATTTATTTATGAAATATTTTTCTAGCTATCACGGTGCTTTTGTTATTAACAAAAGCGTGTTTTTTGTAAAAAAGCTTATAACTCCCAAACTAGACGGTCAACTTTTTCGAGAAAAATCATGATAATGCAGAATATAAGTAGCTACAAGAGCTGCGGTAACTGTAAAAACGTTGAATTTATTCTGTTGGTTAGTTTTTGAGAAAAAAATTGATAAATGAAAAAATGAGTTTTGTATGTTCAACGATTACCGAAGTAAAATTGACTTAATAGCTTCAAAATTCTTTATAGAGGTATATTTTGGATAGTTCTTGGTCGAGTTCCTTGGGCAAAATGATTGGTCCATAAATTTCAGAGATATTTGAGGTTAAAATGTTTTTGATCTTCTTTTTTCAAATCGTAATTTCTCGAGAACGGCTCGATGAATCAGCTACAGATTTATAGACAATTTTCTGTGTGATACAGATATTATGTATATGAATTTTCATCAAGATCGTATGATTACTTTGTGAGATATTTGATATTCAAAATTTTCTTATTTTACTAAGTTATTTTTACACACACACACACATCGACACAGATATTCTCTAAAATCATGTGGTTCAAACACTAATATCTTTAATGATGTTTCTAGAGCGATTTAAAGAAACTTAAAACTTTACTATTACAAAGCTTCCTCTAGGAGGAAGTAAAAGGGTCTGTCATTTTCTATAGCAGTATTATGATAATGAAAGATTTACTCATCATGTCTAAGCTCGTTAGCAATATATATAGCAAATGCAATTGATTACGGTTGGCAAGGAGAAAAGCAACATTATTAAAGTTTTTCAATTTTCGGTTAGGTCCTTACAAAACTGATGATTGGCTTCATATCACATGGGCCAAATTCTCCGTACAGATCCTAGTTTTTTGATTATCATACGATAATGCGTGGCAATGTATTAGCTATACTTTTTTAGTATTTGTCCTTAAATCCATGATTAAATTACAGAGAAAATTTAGTAAAAACATTTTAAGGTTATAAGAGCCTATAGTGTTATCTTCATTAAATAGTGAATATAATCGGAAAAATCGTTTCATCACTACCCAGACATTAGTAATTAAGTTCCTGGCCATTTACGATAGAGAAATTACTACCAGAGTAGAGTACTTTTTATTTATTTTTGTTTTTAAAGTAGCTTAAACCATCATTCTTACGATCAAATTTCATACAAGTAAATTTTAGATTAAAAATAAAGTGGCGTAGATCAGGAGCTATCATGAATCCACCCTGTTGGAAATAATTTGATGTGCCAAATCATGCCAGACTATGGCAGACTTTGCCTAATCGTGCCAAACTGTGCCATACTGTGCCAAACTATGCTATATTGTGCTAAATATATGCCAATTCGAACATTTGGCAACAATTTAGCACAGTTTGGCTGTGCCAAAATTTGGGTATCGTGCCATACTGTGCGACACTGTGCCGCACTATGCGGCACCGTGCCAAATTATTGCCAAATGTTCGAATTGGCACATATGTAGCACAGTGTAGCATAATTTGGCACAGTATGGCACAAGTTAGAACGATGTGTCATCCTGTGGCACAATTTCCATTTCCACTAGGGCAGTCTACATCTATTATTTTTATGTTCAACTAAATGAATTAGAAGCATCAAGTACATTAACGATGCATTGTATCACATTGTGAAGTTAAATAGCGACATGCCATCTATTAAAATATAAAATGAATCAATCAAATGTTAAGAATCACATATGGGAGTTGAATGCCACATGATTCAACAATTATCGATGATACACAAATGAGTCAGCTTTTTTGAAAAAGGTGCTCTAATATATAAGGAACACCCACGGTGTACCTGTTTAATTAATTCACAATGGGGTTCCACTTTATATAGATGCTTTGAGATCTTGAGTACTTAGTATAACTGCAGAATTTTATCAATGCGATCCATTCTTTCATAATTTCAATCTTTAGCTTTCATTCCGCGTTTATTTCTAGAAATAACACGACTTAATAAACAATTTACATCTACCACCTATAAAAAACTGAACAAATTATTCAAAAGTAAAAATAACACTGTTGCTTATCAATCGACTACTAGGTATTAACTTCCTCAATCGTAATGTATTGTGTTAATATGGTTGAGGCTATGTGTACGACAGAAATATCGTACTTTAATTCGGAGTATAACTTTCAAAATACCTCGCTGTAATGTTTGTTTTGTTATATATTGTTATATAAGTGTATACTTTGTATACGTAAATCTGACGAACAAATAGCAGATGCGTTGTTTTATTATTATTAACCATTGGCTACATAAATAATGCATTAAGTATTATCAAATTTGAAAAATTACATTAATATAAACAAATCGAATTGTTTGTAATACCCAACTTGAGTACTTTCTTTAAAAAAGTAATATAAGATCATTTTTAATCAATTTTATTGGTACATAATTAAACCCGCTGCATCTGATTAATTCCCGAATTTTGATACTTTATAAGTAGATACATTCTCTAAGACTATTTGAACTAATAGTAGTACTTTATATTGCTCCAATATCTCAGCTGTCTAAAGTACCCCACTTTGATGTGCTTTAATGTGCTTATCTTAGTTTTGCTGTGGAGGTGAAAAATCCACTTGCAATTGTAGGCCCCCTTTGCTGTGTGAGTTATGAAAGGAGAAGCGGTTGCAGCCAAGTTGTCATTGCCACAACAACGTAAAGCAACATAAAGTTGGTAATGAAGACTTTAGGTAGCTGTAAAATATAAAAAACAATTATTTTATAGTTTTATTCTTATTCAAGCGCTTCTATTTTGTACTATGCATCATGTTAATTTTAATAGTATTTTCAATTAATAGACGGAAAAATATTTTGATTTGTTTAATTTCTTTAAGGGGATGTTAGTTTTATTATAATTTCTTTCAAAGTTATCTACAGGTAAGTTTGATGACTGGTAAGTTTTTGATTGTAGTTTTTTGAGAGTATTGCTGTAGATTCATTTTTTAAATAGCCTGTAATAAGTGGTATTCAACATTAACGTATAAGCGAACTGGCATTTGAAAATCAAATTGTACATACTAGTAGGTAAAGCATATCTCTGAATTATTTCAGATTTTAAGATTAGGTGTGTCATCTTAAAGAAATGGAAACTCCGTTTTTTCACAACCTGGAAAGGCTTGTAATAACTTTTAGATTATATTGCTATTAAAAATAATGCATTTTAATGTATCAATAATTTTTTATAACACAGTAAACCGGTGTATTTAAAGTATTTTTCATCATTTTTGGATCTCCTTTGTGATTTTAAACAAAACAAGCGCACGTCAACTCTAATATAATTATGTTCTTCTCTAGAACTATTTTAGCGTAAATCGTAGCCAAACTCTTTTGTCAAATATATTTTAATGGTGTGATACTATAAGGTTATCGAGGTCAGTTATCGCCACTATGAAGTTATCGAGGTCAGTTATCGAGAACCACAGCAAATCGATTCTTTTATAATTTTTTTTTTTTAAATTAAGAGCAATACTTGAAAATTCAAATTATAATCCATACACGCTGTGCGAGAAAAACCTTTTATTACAATATCTCGTTTCATTATATAGAACTGACTATAGCGATCAACATATCATTTTCATTTGATTGCAAAGAATTTGATCGTGTTTGTAATTTTAAAAGTACTGACTTAATTTATTTTACAACAGATTTTACAACAATATAATTCGTTAAAATATTTTATGAAGGACTTTAGAAAGGAGCTGTTAATATATTTGCATTAAATTTTCAATATTGAATAACGAAAATTAAATAGCTTCAAAGTATGCATGATACAAAATCGTTATTAGGTATAGAAATATTCGGTGCTACGTGAACGATTCTGGTTTTGGTATATTAAAATCTAAATTATGAAAAAGTTGCTCACTATAGTTTGTATTCGTGCTTCCAAATTGAATGGCATTTATCATATTTATTTTAACAAAATCTGCTTAGCATGAAAAGTGCAAAATGCAAAAAAATTTGAATAAAAGGTAAAAGGGGTGATCCCCATTAATTGTTTTCCTAAAATAAAAATAATATAAAGAATTGCTACTTAAAAAATAAATTTATCAAAAGATGAATAAACACATCTTTTTCTTGATAAAAATTTCAGGAATTAATTTGAATAATGCGTATAAGACTCTTAATGCAACAATAGCTATGAAGTGCGCTTGCTCGGCAAAGCTAATATACCACCCAAGAACTCCCTTCTTTTTTTCATCTTAAAACAATACCCCCCGGTATTTCGATTTTCGTAATCCACTGACAGCCCTAAGCCTACAAATAACAGGGAAACATCCCTCGCTCGCGCACTTCTTTTCTCTCCTTCTTCTTTCATCCACGCGCACTCGCTCGCGCTTCATCCCCTTAATTATAAAGATTGCACCTTACAGATTACGCGAGCAAAGACACAGCATGGCGCAATAAAACGCAGAAGGCGACGGGGACATATATACGCTCACAAAGAGATAGCGTGTGTATATGTGTGCGCGCGCGCGTACATGTCAACGATGAAAAAAAGGCAGCGCGAAAAAAGTCTCTCGCATGCCTGCTCCTTTTCTCGATTGCACAGGCCTCTGCGTTAATTAGTACGATTGGCGTGTAGAGGAGAAAAAGAAGCTACGCGGAAGGAAGAGGCGCATAAAGAAGCGCAAAAGGAGAAAAGAAACGAGGAACAGCGCGCCTGCGTGCGCGGGCGAGGATCAGAAGCGTCGAGCTGGTAACAATATCCGAGAAGCGCACGGCGTCCTATCAAATCCACCCCTAGCTTTGACAGTTGTATACGTCTGCACGTTAACCTACTGTTTATAAGCTCTCTTTGCCGTCTTCCTCTTTTTTTGCTGGTCTCGGTTTCGCAAGCTCGACGATTCCATTTCTCTATATATTACCCGCCGTGCATAACACACTCGTCGTTGTCGTCGTGTATTGCAATATGTCACGCATGAGAAATTTGTGCTCGCTGCTTTAGTCCGTGACATGACAACTCGTGCGGATTACGTTCGGTACGTTTTTTTAAATATATTTTAGAGCAAACTGAGCGCGTGGATCATTGCGGAGGAAAATTGAGGCTTAATAGACGTGTATGTAGGCGTATACTCTCGGTATAATCAGCCAGCATTATGGGAAATTTTTCGTGAGCTAAAATTACGTGTACGCTCATGTGTATCTTGAAATATTATATATTTGACGGATGCTTTTTTACAATTACAGTGAGAGTGTGTCGCTTATCTTTGTAATCTATAACGTATAAAATGAGTTACATAAAATGCGGTACCATTATTAAAGAATCAACATTTAAATAATGAATTTTTAAGAAAGTTATAATTAAATTGAATATTAATTCAATGATTTGATATAATTTACACTGTTTTTATGATTATACTTATGGCATGAATAAATGTTAAAAGAGTATCTTAATAATAAATAGCCATTATATATTTTGATAATATAAATTATTTTATTTGAAAAGATAAATAAAACCAATGTTTTAGTTTTTTTTTATAGGAAAGTATTAAATTTGGTTTATCTCGATTCGAATAGAATCACTGAATCAAAATAGTCGTAAAATATAATAGGACAAAAACAACAAATCATGGCACGCCACTCAGTCTCTTAATCAATATGTACACGCGATTAATCGTCCATAAAGCAAAATCACTCACTGCGAAACGTCTCGATCTCGGCTGTATCGATAAATTCACGCAGCAGAACAGCTAGAGTTCGGCTAGAAAAAAAACGAATGAGAGCGACAGAGACAGAGAGAGAAAAGTCATCTATTGAATTTCGACACGCGCGCGCTCGCTCTCGCGGACGCATGTAGCGTATAATACGGTACATTCACACCTCAAAGATCGCGCGAGATCGAAGAGTAAGCAGAGCGCATCGACGAGAGATACAGTTTTCTTTCGTATGCGCATATATGTACTTACAAATGCGTATGTATATATGTATAGAGAGAGGGAGAGAGAGCTGTGAGAGGGAGAGAGAGACGCACGAGGCGTGCCCTAACTTTCATCTCTCATTCTCGCGGGGGCACGTTCACTTTGCATGCGCTTTTCGCGCGGGCGATAGCTCGACGCGATACGTGGCACTTATACACACACGTATACACACGTGCACACACATATATATATATATATGTTCGAGGGAGCTGAGAGGATAAGATGCTCGTGGAGGTGCGGAGTTTAATTATTAGATGGGTTTGACGGGACGAGAAATATTATTTAGCAGGAATTATGTGTAAGACGTGCGCCGCGCGTGCGGAGGCTTGATAAAAAATGCATCATCATCGCCGTCGTGAGCCGAGGTTGCGCAAAGAGCGTTTTAGAAAGTAAGAGCGCGCGTTTAATGAAAAGAGTAGATTTGAGAAAATTTTCAAAGATGCGCGCTTCGCTTAACGTGCATTAGGTATTTATAAGTTTCTTGAAATGACTTTTTGCAAGTGAATTATATAAACGGATATTTTTATTTTATAATTATTCTTTATTGAATAGCAAAGTACTGTTCTTTGAACACAATTACAAATTTTTTTGGTAATTAAGAGTGATGATTTGCAACAAGGAATATACATGTAGAAATTTAACCAATACTTAACTAGAATGATTAAAAAAACTTTTGTTTGAACAATGAATTGAAGCAATTATTTACACTAAAATACTGCGCGTTTACTTACAAAGACCAAAACATTTTTATTTTTTATGCCGCTTACTATTACGATCATTATTAGGTAATATCAAAAATAAATAATAAACAACAAAAAGTCGATTTGTAAAATTTGCTCGTAAAGTATTAACGTACTTACTGCCTACATTTTAGATAAAAAGATTCTAATGGCAGTATTTTTTCGTAATACTTTATTTTCTATATAATTCATTTTAGCTTCTCATGCTATTATTTTTTTTATAATTTTTTGTGATTATACCTATCATACAAATTATTTGATGAAATCAATGAATCATATCGATGAAAATGATAAAATAATAATAATGAGAGGTTGTCGATAAAAGGATATATCCATCCCAATTAAAAAATCATTTTTCTTCAATTATGATAAAGTTTCAGATAATCTTTTCTTAATAGTCAGAACAGCTAAACCAAGCTTCAAACTTACTGGACAGTCTGGCCTGAGTACACATATTTTGTATAGCAGAGCGTTTAGCCATTGGCTTCGGGAAACCAATAAAACTCGACGAATTTCGCGAAGCGGCCTCGCGCGCATATAAGAAGCGCGAGCGTGCACGCGTATGCGGCAAGAAGTCAATTACCCTTGTTTAACGCCGCGCGACTTTTTGCCAGAACTCGCGCGCACTCGTGCACTTTTCCGCTAGCGCCGCAGTAGTCGAGGTGTTGCGCATCATAACCTAGCTGCACACACACACACTCATTCATATATAGTACATGCGGCACAGAGGAGGAGTCCAGCAAGGGGAAAGAGAAAAAGAGACAGCATACGACGGCGGCGGAGAAAGACGGGAAAAAGTACAACAACTCTCCTTGCGAGTATAACGGAGCGGAGGAGCGAGAGAGCATTAGGCTCTCGAGAGCTGGCCGGCGCGCAGGTCAGCAGAAATAAAACGAAATCAGATCAGCGCGCGGCGCAGCATCCGACTTGGGGTCCGAGAAGAAGCGAGTCTACGGGACCGTAAGAGCTGTGCGCGCGCGCCTCGGCGTGTCCGAGCAATTACCGTTCGCGGAGAAACGGAACATGCATCATCTTCGCACATCTTTATATTCGACTTCGTGGATCTTTCCCCCCTCTCTCCCTCTCTCTCACTCTTGAGTCGAGGCTAGGCTAAGCGCGCGCATTTATATACACTGTGCTCTCCGTGCATGCATGCCTGCACATGCACAATGCCCCATCGCGGAACTCACTCTTCGGGCTTTGTGCATGCCACACGTATGCGCGTCTCGGACGCACCGGGGGCTTAACTCTTGCGCCCGGTTATGTATTCTTGCTTCGTATGTATATATATATATAGTCGAGAGTTGGAGAAAGAGAAAATTAATTCAGCTGACTGAATCGGGGCCTCTCTTCTACGACTGCGTATCGGTATTTATACCGTATCATTTTCTTTTTTTCGGGGATTCGTGTCATTGCGCCCCGGTGCTTACCGAAGAAAAAGCTTATTATTTTGATTGGGACGTGGTGCGTGAATTTTCCATTCTTGATGTGATAGACTTTTTAGTAAGCACGTCGATAAAATATTAACCGAACAGTTTGTTTGGGGGAAATAAATAACAATATTTTGAGCGGGTAGATAGTCCGTTTCGTAATAAAAATTTTTAAAACATTTTTAAAAGCAAATAAGAGAATAAGTGGCAGAGTGCTGATGCTTTGATAAGCTACCTTTTAGCATTAAATGATTATACTATTTTATTATTGACTTTGACATAGAGGTAGTGATGTTTTTTTATTAAGCAAAGTAATCCAATAAATCTCTTGCAAGTGGCATTATAACATATAATTTTACTGACGTAATTTCTGCATGTAATCTACACATAGAATCTCAGACACAAGATCCTTTCCTCATTGCCCAATCAGCAGACGTGATATTTAAATAAAACATCAGAATAATCAACGCGGCGTTATAAAGAAGAACACTCGAAAAAGTATAACTACTCAGAATACAAAGAGTTGTGTCGAATGAAAGTTTTCTCGCGACGCAACAACAAAAAAAGCAGGAATCCACTCTCTTATATTACGTGTTTTCTCCGAGTTAGCTAGAAAAGAATCAACGTGTTCCCGAGCCTCTTCCCCTTCTCTCTCCTGTGCGCGTCTAAAAAAAGAGTAGGAGAGAACGGAAGAAAATCACAAAAGAAATATTCCACTCGTCGACGGCACTTGGTAGCAGCGCTGGTCGCCGGCGCATGCGGTTACACTGAATGTTTGACAACGATAATAAAAAATACCGGCGACGACTACCTACCAGCAGAACCAACGGGGAGACACACAGCCGTAGAGTAACTCGCTCCGAAGCGCGCGGATTGAATATTACCATCAGGCAGACTCTCTCTCTCTCTCTCTCTCTCTCTCTCCTTTTCTCTCGTCCTTTCTCTCTCTCTGTCTCTCTCGTCGCGCCATTCGCACTCAGTGTGTCTCAAAGGTTTCAAAAAAATTGTATGTTTGAGTCTTGCGCGGGCGCGCAAGCCGGCCATGAATTATTAACAAAGCCATTCAGGCGCGATTTAAATTGAAATTTTCGCTCAAAGGACCACAGAGCGAGGAGAGGAGGGGGCACACCACTCGTGAATAAAAAGTTCAACGCGTAACACCGTGGCGGCGGCAGCGGCACACAACTTCTGCGCCCGCATATTTATTTTAATTTGCCTAAAGAACGTCCGCTTAGTCTTCCGCCTCCTCTTCGTCAGATTACCTCAAAGTTTAAGTAAATAAGAAGTTATTTCAAGGAAAAGGAGAAAGGTGGGCGAGTGAGAGAGAGAGAGACCTATCGGCCCGAGCGCTCTCGAGTGTTAATTATTTCTTCGTCGTTTTTCCAAAAGCCATAAATAAACATTACCCCTTTCGCTCCTTTCGTCATATTCATTTTTACGTCTGCCAATGGACCCTGCCGAGCTCACTCTGTCGACGTACTACGTTGTAGTATGCAGATTTGTTTTTAGTAAATTACATTTACTATAACGCATTCAAGCGGTTAATGAACGCTCGTTAATTTCTCAGTAAAGGGCCTGAATATTCGAGTGCACTTGCTAAATAACGCGATGTTTATAACAAATATATTTTTTTGTGAATTATTAGTGTACAAACTTGACTTTTTGCATCATTAACAAGTGAGTGTATAGACGGAGAGGGTATTTCGATGAATCACTTTTTTTTGTGAGTCAATTATATATTGGTCTATAAATTGTCCTTATTGCGAATTCAAAAATTAAAAAGACCGTATTTTCGATCGCATTTATTGAATAGGATTTTACTAAAAGTATATGTTTGGTATGTGTATAGTTTCAAGTGACTTGC
>JAPYZO010011090.1:0-13652 GCA_030522905.1 Torymus flavipes
TATATTATAAGTTTATATTTTAAAAAATTCATCGCGAAATTCTTCTTAACCACTAGAACGCATACATTTTTCATCAATTAAAACAATTTCGAATCAATGTTTTACACAACGCTTATATCATTTAAAACTGACTCATTCCTGAATCACCCAGCAACAACACAAAAAAAAAGAATAATTTTTCCCATCTTTACTTTCAACGACATTCTCTTCCTCGTCAATAACGCGCATAAACCACTCGAAACTTCTTCACCCTCGACGCATGTGCTTCAAGCGTCCTCGAGCAGCCTTAGCCATTCGTCAAAATCGGAGACACACGCATATATACACGGTCCTTTCAATTTCCCGCGAGCGCCGCGCGCACGAAATTTATCGGCAAGCCGATTCGTCGCGCCAGTAAAGCTCCGCGCGCTCGCGTCAATTTTTTTACCTTAAATAATATTAATATCGTCGTGGGTCCCCGCGCGAAAGGGGGACGAGCGAGCCGGCGTTTCGAGAAATAAGCGAGAGAGGATGTGTTTTGTTGTATTTGTAAGTACAGAGCCGAGGTTCAGTGTAATTGCTCTCGGTGGGAGAGAAAGAAGAAAGAGGAGAGAGGACCGGGCCGAAATGAGGCTCGCTTTTCTAGCGTATAAATCGCATTGCCGGCCGTGTACCGTTAAATTACCGGAGTTTTTTTACGTTTCAGGAGATGGAAATTTCGCGTGTGTGTATAATACATGCGTTTATATTTTGCTATTGTTAGGCGGGGTTTAATTGATTAATGTTTAATCAACATTAATTTATAGATATTGTTATGTTTCTTCTATTAAAGGTTGCATGACCCGTTAGCTTTCTATTTCAATACAGTATTTTTCAAACATGCAGCGAGAAAGTTTCTGACAAACTTTTAGATTTAGATTGTTTTACTTTGTATATATATGTATCATGTCGAGAGTTCATATCTTCTATGACTCATGAAAATATTCATCTTTTAAAGTTGTTTTAAATTGAGAATATGTTTCATATACTCGGATTCTTCAACTCAGCGAATTTTTCATATCTGTAAAATATTTTTATGATATCTATATATATTATAATTTAAAAAACCTGAATGTGATATTTGCCTATATATCACCACTTCTAAAAGGCTGTTATATTGTTAAAACTGGTAAAATAAAAATTAGGAGTACAATAATCGCTAAAAAAAATGTTACAAGGGTTACGTATAGATAGGGTCCTCAATCACACAATTTTTCTCTACCTCTCTTCACTACCTCACCTTTTTTTTTTATTTCAGCAATATATACCAATCTCTTTAAGAAGATATTATGTTGCTGTATACATTGAGAATGTCAGTACATTATACACACAACAATAATTGTAATCCTCGTCGCTTTCACTGGGGAAAAGGAAACAGAACTCCGGGAACCGCAAGCATACTTATATTGTTTACAGCTCGGGTCGTTAACCCGCGGAGCGATCGAGCATCCGCGAAAATCCGAGCGCGTGTGCTGTATTATACATACATGTAGCCTTGGACGTATACAACGCTCCGATAACAAGGATGTGTGCTTGGCGCGTGGTGCTGACGTCGCATGCGCTCGGACCGTCCGACTGCACTCGCGAAATATATAGCTGGGTAGAGGAGGAGTTTATGTAAATAAAAAGAGGAGAAAGAGGATTGCCGAGGCATCTATGGAAGCTCGTTTGTGTAGATGTTGTGCGCGTTTTTGTATATATGTACGGACGCGAATGTGCTATGTGCTAGGATTTTACAGGGCGAGTGTTCTTTATTCCGATTTATTTTTTGATAAAAATGCATGGAATAACGGGATTTTAAGATTTATAAATGGGAGGAAAATTATTATATGTGATAAAGTTAAACTTTATTTTAGATTCGGAAATTCGTTATCTAGATGAAATAAAATGTCGTTAACTTTATGGAACACTATATTTATTTTGAATAAGTTTCCGAAAAATAATGATTTTCCGTATTGATATAATCATTTCTCAGCCTCATTAAGAGTCTTCCCTCTCATTTACATAATCATTTGAATCAGTATTGGGGTCGTTAACAGCTGTTTATTAATGCTTAGCGTTGCATTATTGTTACATAAATTATTTCTTTTTCTTTCGTTTGACACCGCATTCCCTGTAATATTGTTTATAATAAATAAATGAATAAATATAAAAACAAGTTTATTGTCTGATCTAATAAATTACCAAAATTTGATAAAATCATAATTTCTATCAGTGTATAATATAATCTTATACAAATGAATTTAAAGTTTATAATTATAATTTCTCGCACCATTGCCACACTCAAATTTATAATTTATCGTGAAATTCTTAGAAAGTTAAAATCAAGAATCCACATCGAGCTCCTTTTTATCAGATGGTTTGCCTTACGTAGAATGAAGACGAAAGCACGATTTAGCGAACAAAAATAATACCCACGTGGTGAAATGGAGAACCAACGTGCGAATGGCCAAACTGCACGGTTGCAAAGTAATACCGAGAAATACATATAGACTCTCGTATTTTAAATATTGTATATAATGTTGGCAAAGATAAATGACCAAAGAAAATTCAAATTTAAAATTTTCTTTAAAATTATTGGAATTAGTGAAATTGAATGAAAATGGCTTTACGAGGATTAGAAACAGTCTTTATGTATTATTAGAATAAATTATCCTCCACGATGTAAAATTGTTGTTTATATAAATATTATTATTCATAAAATATATTTTTTTTTTGTAAACTTTTAATTATACAGAGATCAATTTTTCATTTTAGGCTACAGCAAAAGAAACTGAAAAGCAAGACGTGTGAAATTTGAGTTTACGTCCGGAACAAATCTTGGTTTGAATATGCTAACGTAAGTACTTCATATATATACTGTGAGGTCCAGGATGAAATCTTCGCGCTTTGTAATTGAGTTAGCCCTTTGCAATGAATGTTTCAAAGTTTCTTATTGTCACTAATAACCGTCTCCTTTATATTTCGCGATCGATCAAGCGTCTTAATATTAAAATAAATAAAAAACAAAAATTTTATTTTTGATTCTTTTATATATTTTTATATTTCGCGATTTTACGTGAACCTAATCCAATCTTTTAATTAACTATATTCTCCTACAATAAAAGGGAAATATCGATTTATTATCGAATTGAAGCTTAGAGCCAACTTCGAGAATGCCATTGGCTAATACAGTTATACGTAACAATGTAACATAGGTTAGTGTCTACATGCGCGCGTAGCGCACTCTGCTTTATAAACTAGTTCTCATTAAAAACCCCGTAATTTAAATCTCACAATATTTCACTACATGCAAACATCCCAAACCTCCTTCGCAAAACCAACCATACACACGACCCGCATAAGAGGAAAAAACCCCATCACTTACTCTTCATCATGTCTGGCGCTCTCGTCTCCATCATCACCCCTTTGTATAATACACGAACGGCTACAATTCTCCTCTGTTCTCTCTCTTCTCTCCGCTGCTCGCCTCCCTCGACAACTCAATATACTTTATAGCGATAATCACACAATCTGCGCACTCGATGCTCGCATAATAATCCGTTCGTCACGGCACAACAACAACTCCCTCGCCCGAACATCGACCTGACTTTATTGTACTTATATTTGTCTCTTCTCTCGATGCGCACATCAGTCACGAGCTCGCGCGCGCATGCATCCGAGCCGCCGCGCGGAAAAACTAAAACAAGAGCGGCGAGAGTTTTTGGGAGACGAGAGAGCTCCGCGCCCGGAGCGAGTTGTCACACCCCCACTACTATAATATTATACTCCACGCGCGCGCGACAGCGGAGGCTCGTCGCTCTCTCTCTGTATATGAAAGAGAGAGAGATTGGAGTGCGTAAGGGGACACGCGCGGCTCTTTTTACGAGCTTTCGGGAGGGATAGTGAGAGAGGGAGACTTGAGAGAGAAAAAAAGGAAAAGATTCGGGAGAGGTTGTATGGGAAAATTGATTTGGGACAGAGTCCGACTGGGCGGTTGGAACAATATTTGTTTTTTCCAGAATATACTTTTCAGGGAGTGATGTTCTTTGACGGTTGGTGTGAATGTTGAATTTGATCGCTAAATTAAGTATATTATAAGGTAAATTTTTATGCGCAAGCTCTCAGAATTCTCTGTCCATATTTTACCGCGATAAGGTGTCGAAGCTTCATAGATTATCCACAAATAAAATTTTGCATAGAAATAAATAACAGCGTAATACAAAGGAAAATTTTTAAATAACAGATTTTTCATCTAACGCAAATTCAAACGAGTCCGAGATTTACGGGCCGGGCGTTATATAATAAAATAGAGCTGTTTGGCAGAGCTATAATAAAAAGCTCTTACAACTCATTGGAGAGTGATTTACAGAGATTTCGTAATCTGACATTTATGAGTACTAAAAACCGCGCGTTTTTATTACAATTCGTCCTTATTTTTTCAAAGTATATAACGGTTCGATTTTCATATATAACGTTCAAAGCAATTTATATAGCTCCTAAAAACTAACTAGCTCCTAATCCTTGCACACGTTCATAATTCATCACTAAAAATCTACATTTCCTCAAATTAAGAACGACAACAGTCTCTCTATTATTCTTTCCAAATCGTCCCCTCATCCCCTGGAAGGAAGGTGTCAACCGGTCGTTATAAATCTCGATCGGCCGGGCGTCACACACCCGCAGGACACGGCCTGTTTAGGAAGTCTCGGATTTCGTGTTTCCACATACACAGACCAAAGTATGTATCTCTCTCTCTCTTTCTCTCGTCGAAGGAGGTCAGAGTGTCAAAGGCCGGCCGCCTCGTGCACAGCTGTGTGTGAGACGCGGCGGTCACTTCCGCGTGTGTGGAGGAGGATGACGCGAAAAGTCGGAAACGATCGTTACAGGGTTCGCTGGAGTTTTAATCGAGCGGAAAATTTCGGGGCGTGGACGATTTTGTGGTTTTGTAAGTAGAGGAATTTTTTTTATGTTAATTGAATCGAGTTATGAATAATACACGTTATTATCGAATGTTGCCGCGTGACATTGTTGTCGCCAAATTTTTACACTGGCACGTACACGTTCGCGAGATAAAATAATATCTTGAAGGCTTTAACAAGTTTTGTATAGTTTTAAACGAACGATTGATAATATTTTATTCTTAAAATAAATTCATATTTAACATATAATCAAAATTATATAAGTATACTGTATATAACGCTTATATAGAGTGTCTATTTTCAAGCTTTATTCGCAAACCTTAATCAAACAATGATCCACTGAAATATTCAATTCGACAAGCCTCCTACTATATTTCGTACGGCCGCGTTCTCGAAAAGTATGCAGCTGAAACGACAGGCTGAAAAACAAGAGCGACCAAACAATCAACAAAATCGCGCGCTCGGATGCCAACAACCTCTCGCATGGAACGCGCTGAGCACATTACAATAATTTATGCGTTCGCTCTCGTATATACATTTATTATCGCCTTTTTAAAGGGCGAGAGCTGGCAGAGGCTCGGATTCGCGTTTCGTCGACGCGGGGCGCCATATCCTATCGACAAAAATGTCAAACACGTTTATAAACGTTCGCGACGCTGTTTAGACTGGCGCAAGCCGGACCGCAGCGGTAATAAAAATCGAAATACGAGCGTGGGCGCATTTGTTTTTTCTCGCATCAATGTAGCCATTCATCGCGACTGCGTTCTTTTCTCGCTTCGGAGTCGAGTGTATTTGGTATAGGCGCATATATAGGGAAGAAAGTATAAAAGTAGTTGGAGCGAAGTTTTTCATTCAATAATTGATCGGTATAAAAAAATGTCTGGTTCAGGATAATTTCATGCAAATTGTATACGTCAATTCGCCCGAATGGAATATTTATATTTATACTAAACTAAGGAAATTTCTCGGCACTGGAAATCACGAGAATATCCGCGATCAAAAAGAACAAAATCGATCAATCCCTCTGGATATATAACTCTGGCTGCCAATCTATCGACTATATAGAGGTTTTTCGGAAACCGCTCGGCGTGGAGATATTTCTAGACACGGTAAACCTTGCATTGCTCAAGTGCTGTTTATGCACGTGCCAGGATGTTGTACGCGGGGCACGCGACTCTTGCGGCCGTCGTCGTCGTCGTCGTCGTCGTGTTTGCAAAGTTATTGGCGCGCGCGCGCGGCTGCGATATACTACGCCGATGCTATTATTAGCCGCGGCTCGTCGTTTGTTAACCAATATTTCGACTTTTTCGCCGGCTCTGCGTATAACTGCGAGACCGAGATTTGCGGAAAAGGGTCAAAAGCTGCGGTATAGTTGGGTGCTAGGGAGGTGCCTTTTTCTATACTTTAATGAAAATAGATGAATGTGTATGTTCGTATCTTACCTTCTTTTGGAATGTTTTAGAAATTTTTTTTTATTATAAAAGGTTTTGTAAAATAATATTCGTTATAATTTTCTTTGGTGTTGTATTTGTAATAGTACGCAGTTTCCTACTATTATTCGAAGTAATAAAAAATCATCAATCGAAAATAAGAATTGTAACAGCAATTACGACATACTTTGAATTAAAAAAAAAACGAAATAATTAAATCCAAAGTCAATAATTAAACCGTCCCAATAAATCACACCGGCCTAATACCATATTTCCAGCAACCATCCAATAAACGAAAACAAAAGTCATCATCACCACACATCGTCGCACGGGCAAGAATTAGCCGCGCACGCGCTCGGAACAAACAAAAATCAAGCTCTCCCTTCATCCTCCTCCTCCTCATCCACACATATATACACCATCGAGAGCGGCCGAAGAGAGGATCGAGCGACTAAAAAGAACCCGTAAGGAACGGCGACTCGCTCGCGACGAAAATCGAGGGGGAGCTATAGAACCGCGGCATCAGCAGCTGCTGCGTCATCCTTTCGGGCGGCGTAAATTTCCTCCCTCCGTAGCTCGCTCTCTCTCTCTCGAGGAAGAGAGAGAGAGGAGATATCGCCGGCCGATTTGACGCGGGGGTAAAGGAGAGGATCACGTTCGCGACAAATGACTTTAGGAAGCGACACGCCTACTCGCGGCTGCTGTAGCCTATACTGTGTGTAAGGTTTTACGCTCTTTCCGTGTATAGCTGGTCGTGGTAGACTGTTTGGCTCTGGATGCTGGGATTCTCCGCTCTCGTGCCGACTATATGCACACGTGCACACGCGTCGAGTGTTGCACTCCTGTGACGCGTTTGATGCCGGAGATTGTTTGTTTTAAATAAAGTATACTTATACGGTATTTTGAATGTGGGTGAAGGATAAGTTCCTTTTCGATTTTTTTCATTGCTTCTTTATTTGAGCCTTATTATTTTTTAGTCCTTAAATATTCGAGGTCCAGCTGTTTCAGCTGTTAATGATATATATTGCTTTCATGCGGAAGGGGTATACTTTGTCTCTTGTACTTTGTTAATAATAGATGTTTATCATTCAAATGAGTAAACTAATAATTTGTCGAGAAATTTTAATGCAGTTATTATTAACAAATTTTAAATCATACCTTATTATTCCTATAGTATAACCTGATTGAATAATAAATTCAAATGTATAGTTGTGTAATTAAAAATCACGTTATATCTAATAAATGAAAAGAATTGAAATAATTCTCATCTACCTATTACAACTTTTTTTATTAGAAATATACTTAAAACTATACGTATACAATACGCAGATATTTAATGTTATATTTAAATGTAAGAGTAAAAGCAAAGGAATCTTCGTAGTATCATTAAAACGAAATTTGCGATTAAAAATTTTCTTTTTATCAGGCATAACTCACTTGTGACTCGACTGCAATAACACCAAGATTTATCTCCTCCTTAAACAAATGTTTTTCATTTGTAACCTTTATTATGCATGCGTGTATTGCATTCTAAATAAAACTCCTCGAAGTGCGTTTACCTATACGAAACGCCGCTAATTATAAGTCTCTTTACCTTTTCTAATTTCGTCGTCGTTTCGCCTCCTATACTTTATTCCGCTTCGGGTTTCTTAAAAATAGAATTTTTCCGTACCGACAAACAAACAATCGGTGGCAACCCTTCTGTTAGTAAATGAATCTTACGCGCGCTTGGAAAAACATTCGAATGACAAATTTTGTGTACGGAACGTGCGGACTAGGTATATAAGTATATATGCATGACCCTTTTGGAGTACATAATTGGATAATGGGAGTTTTTTTTCAGTCACTAAACGTTAGAGATAATTTACTTCAAATATATATGTATGTATATGGTTGAATTATAATATTACTTTAACAAATTTTTATACGTTAACTGAATGAGAAATTGAGTTTTATAAAAGCACTTTTAATGTATTAAAAATTAATACTTTGTATATAGTTACGATGAATAGTTGTAATGCCTCGTAATTTTGAGCTCCTCTCGTCCTTGAGAACAAACAATTTGACATTGCCGATGCGCGGAGCGAAGGAAAAGGATTGAAAGCCGAGCAAAATAGGACGCGACGATGGCTTATATCCCACGTGAAATGCGGGTAGTAACACTATCTTTCCGGGCGAGGAAACGAACAATCGGCCACCATATGACGCGCAGCGAGAAGAGCAGCGCACAACGACGTGCCGCTGAATTGCACTTATGTGTACCTATATAGCGTGGGATGTGTACGCAAATTTTACCTCTGTAGCAGCTCTCCTTGTCATTTAAATTTGCCAGGTGAAACCGACGGTGATGTCTAATTTGGATACGTGAATGTTTAGATCACTTTGTGTACTTGATATATATATAGATATTATTGTGTATTAAGCGGCGATCCAGAGAGAGTAATGTTTGTATAGTAAATGTAAGAACAGACATGGAAATAGATTTTGTATTTTTGAAATTACACGTATCTTTATTTAAAATGTGAAATTTTCAATGGAAGAATAAAATCTAATAATTTTCTACAACGCCCCTTTACTTACAATTTTTTAAATTTAAATATCCGTATCGTTTCAATCTTAAAAGATCAGTTGTTATTGAAAAGATGACGAACGTATAGAGTTTCCACTCGAATAAAGGAATATATTTATAATTATAATACAGTATTTTTCAACAACTATAAAAGTTTATTTGAAATATTATGTATGAATATAAAATATAATGAAATGTATATATAAAATACGTATAAAAAAATTATCTGAAATACTTTTTTAACACTTTTTAAAACATTTGACTACATAATTTCAAATTTAAATAAAACTAAAAAGCATAAATCTTTAATATTCATCAAAACTACATAAAACATTTTTTTTTATTTCGAAAAATTCTTGTTACGTAATGTGTTTATAAAAAAACAGTTAAAATGTATTGTTGCTTATTCTTTTCTTCGGGGTTTTTCTTTAAAAGATGTTTTATGTCTGAGTGACCGATATGTTAGGGAAAAAGAAACATGTTATCACGTTCGTGACTGAAAAGTAATTAAATATTAAAACAAAGATTAGCGCTTCGCTGATTTTTCCGACTCTCGTCAAGTTTATCTTGCAGTAAGAGAAATTAGAATGAGAAAAATTTATTACGTATAACGGCACGTTTCAATACACGGGTTTTCGCATTTTCTTATATATAGATTTTTTTTTAATACGCTCATATAATATACTGTATATGATTCGACTATTTTAAAGATACACTTAAGAAATATACTCCAATCAAGTTTAATATTTAATAATGCTTCGATTATAATTAATGAAAATGCTATTATAGTTTTGATACATTATTAATCACCATTAATTTTTTGGTTGCCTACATGCAATGTTATGAAATGATATTAATTAAATGAGACGTAGCAGCTAATATCTAATAAATGTTTTGTTTACATCAAATTAATTATGAGTATTACTTCAATTCTAAATCAGTTATAAATTGTAAGATTTAATGAATTTCAAGTAACACATAAAATATTGTGAATGTATTTTTTATGTAGAATACATATTATAATCCTAAAAAAAAATGATTACACAATATTCACTTCAAAACAAAGGCCATACAATAAACTCTTTTCTTCTCTTTGTCGTCAAAGAGTCTACCAAAGACTCTAATTTCAGGTAGCTAGTATTCACTTTAATGTCTTTTTAAATTCGCTAAATGAATATGTTACTAATTTAAAAATAATTATTTTCCTTTCACAAAAATTTACCTTTTGAGCAAACAATTTTCCGCCAATGATCCGCCACACTTCTTGTAAACAATAAATTCTTCTCTGACGCACAATAAGTATTCCATAATTCAAATCATTGTAAAAACACTTCGGCTTGTCTTCGTTGTATGCACAATCCTGAGATACGTCTTTTCGTGAAAATGAAGATTTCCCAACTGACAACTGAATTTAGCACAAGAAGCGTCGCCTTTTAAAACACAATTCTTCTTATTGCAAACAGAATACTAATTTATTCTATAGCGAAACAGCTTCGTTACTTATACTACTACTGTGCAAAATACTTGCACACTTTTTTAATTTATCTTTTAATGTTCATGCTATATAATTTAGAACTGATTAATCTTTTTAATTTTTCATAAATAAAAATATTTTTTATCAATATAAAAAAAAAGAATCAATCATTGAATATGATAATTCAACAATTATAACTTTCAAGAGTTTCGTGAACACTTTTGTTAGAATAAGTTATGCTTCGACAATGATTTTCATGCGTATAACAATAATTGCAGTGTTAGATATATAACACTATAAGAACCACTACTCGTTCATCTATCACGACACTTTACCAACAAAAACCACATACCGTCCACTTTGATGTCCACTATTCCAGCTCTAATCACTCCTCAAACTACCCCAATCAACCCACCCATCGTTCCTCCCCAAAATCAACCAATCCCTTATCACAATTCGCTCACTCGTCCAACCAACCATCCACATATAGACACTATTTCTTCCCGAACCTCCGGGCACGTTGTGATGTTTCCCGTCGGCCAACTATATACGCGGCGCGCGAGTACACATAAAACGTCGAGCTCTCTCGCGCGCTCTCGTCGTCCTTGTGCGGTTTTGAGGGTTGCTGCTGGCGCACTAGTCTCTATCTCTCTCACTAGGCCCAGGGGTTGCCCCGCGTGTGCGCGCGCGCGCGAATCGCTGCCGTTGCCGGCGGTGATGGTGTATATCGGAACGTGACCGGAGCCCGCGGCCGCCGATCAGGCACCTCTGTCTGCACGTATATATACCCCGTCTCTTCTCTTCCTTCCCCTTCCTTCTATCTCCCTCTCTCTGGCGACCCTCGGTCTTATCACTCTTGCTTTCGATCGCGCTGAGAGAGTGCGAGGGTGGTGATTTTTTTCGGTTCGGCGGTTTTTTGGGGGATGGTGGGTGTTATATAGTGTTACGTAATTAAATAAATAAATAAATCAGTGTTTTAGCTTCTTTTTAGCTTTGGGAGGGGTGATGGAGGGGATAGGGTCGTGTGAGGGGGTCGATGGAATGTGGGCTCTGAAGGTCTTTGCTCTTTTTGGCCGGCGCATATGTATATTGTTCTTGGCACTCGAGTATAGGGTGAGATAATGATAATGGAAGGAAACATCGTTTTGTCCGAATGATTTAGTTTCGTGATCATGTAAAAGGATACACGCACGTATATCATAAAAGTTGGTTTTAACAATAGCAGTCACGTCAAAGTAAATTTTGACTGAATAATTTAAAACAGAAGTGTAAACGCAGCGTTCGACTATATTAAATTTTGTGCGCAAAGCATGAAATATTCATTAATTGTTTAAAATTTGGTATATCAAAAAGATAAATTTTATATGAAAGGCGTATTGATTGTACATAACGTCGCAATCTTAAATAAAACAATTAGTTTTATTTAATTTAATATCTTAGCTTCAGATCGGATGAAAAATGAAATTTACTTTAATATATTAGTGCATACCTGGCTTATATCAAATATAATTTTAAAAAGTTTACAGCCCCTCAACTTAAAGCGCCTCTAGAAAAATCAATTTTGAAAATAATAAAATATCCCACCCACTTCAAGTCCAAACCAAAACCTTCAAACAATTAATCCCACGCATCTCCACACCTCCACGAGGTAATCCAGCTTCAGAACGGCTGGACTATACACGCCCGAACGAATCCGCGGTACACACGCGCGTGTGCGCAAATATGTATCGCGCGTGCGTGGTGCGTGCGCGATCGGCGGGATATGTAGCAGCGTCGCGATCGCATTGTGGTCTCGTCGCGCACATGCGCCGCGCGGCCTCTAATGAAGCGCAATTATCGCTTGTCGGGATTTGACGGTTTAGAGCCCTGTATTATGTGTATTTGCGATTGGATAGAGAGAGAGGGTGCGAGGTACGTAGGGATTTGATGGCCGAGGGTGCGTTAGTGGTAGTTCTTTGCTGTGGATGGTCTTTGGGAAAGAGACGTGTAATTTTGATTTATAATCGAAGGAATGATTTTGTTTAAATTTTAAGTGTGATATTAATTTTATATATATGGATAGTGCAATTTCTCTCATGAGTATACATGGTAAAAGTGGATATAATTATTATACTTACGTTCACTTGAAATTCCTCTGTCCATATAAGTAACTTGCGTATATCTTTTGCTATATCCGGTGAAAAATTTGATATTATTTTCTCAACGGTCGTCGTTTTATCAGTAGAAATAACGCGGGACGATAATCCAGTCTTTTATTGTAAAATCCACGTGTACTGCTTAATTTGTTGAATCTCTTCATTGTCGAATCTTGCAATAAACCTGAGTATTTTGCGCGTTATTATAAATGTCCATAAAAATAGTTCTTTACATATACACACAGTACTTTTGTTTTCACTTGCTTATTGTCTTTAATCGTGATCAAATGAGAGTTAAAAATATTGTCAAAAGACAATGTCACTCGTGAAACTCCACGTCCAAGTTATTCGATAATATACTTCAGCCGATTGAATACATTTTGGCAGTTTCCTTTCAAAAACTCTTCATACACTTCTCTTATCATTCTCTTCTTCTCTTATACGTATATACGAAACCATGCCATATATATTACTCACAGAAAACACAAATACACCATACCGCGCGTCTCTTTCTCAACGCACCGCGATTACTCGCGAGCCGACCAATCATCAGCATCATCAGCGCCCCACAAATCCAAGCTCACTCACTCACTCCGCGCGCGACCTCGCGTACAGCAGCTTACACAACCCTCAGCGCGGCGGCGGCTATTACTGCTGCCTCTCTACCTCGCAAGCTCCCTTTTCCGCACGCAGCCAGCCAGCGAGAGGTTGGCGCGCCGCCGGGGGTGTCTCTCTCCCACCCTCTAGGGCGCGCCAGGCCGATCCATACTCTTGCTGCTGCCGCGCTAGCACACCTAGCGCACGGTTAATCAGCAGAGAGAGAGGCGCGCATGAATGAGCCAAGTATAAGTCCGCTGATGAGCTTTCTACGTATATACGTGCGAGCGTACGAATGTACGTACTTTCGTTAGTGCGAATGGGAGTGAAAGTAGTGTATACCTACTATGCGGTACTCTGGCACGCGCAAGTCTGAATGAAACACACGCGCGCCGGTATACTTATATATACGCGGTGCGGCGAGTCTGCGGAGGTGAATGGTTTTTGAGAATGAGCGCGTGTAGTGCAGCGAGTGTAAGAGCGGAGAGAAGGAAAATTAGTTGTGTGTGGGTTGTACTGCTCTTGGGT
>JAPYZO010011096.1:0-11586 GCA_030522905.1 Torymus flavipes
AAAAAGTGCTCTCCAATTGTTTAAACATCAATTGTTTAAACAATATCGAAATTTAGAATTGCCCCTTAAAAATGCGATAAAAAGTAAAAATATTCAAAACAACACGTTTTCCTGTTAGATACGTAAAAGTGTAGGTATACGTGTTGTAAAACCAAGCAATTAAATATTTGCCTAGTTGCCATGAGTTAATAAAGTGAAAAATTTTCAAAAAAATCATGCCACACCTCACTTAAATTCGAAATTTAAAAAAGTGGGTAGTGGATGAGTCAAAAAGCGGTATCCAGAGTTCAAGTGTTTTTTCCATTTGTCAAAATCCCGAGGCGAGCCTGATTTTCGTCCAATTTTCATAGGTTTTTGCCCACTGTGCGTCGGTCGAAGGCCCGTGAGCGGAGTTGGATTGCTCAGTGTAGTAAAATGAATGTTCATGCAGTCCACGCTGACTGGAGGAGGAGCCTCTGCCATTGTGTCGACGATTTTCCACATATCAGAGCTGTTGGTGATATTTTGTAGCGTATTGCGAAAATACGAAAAGGCAGCATTTCAAACAGCGGTCTTAGTGCAGTTACGCCGATGTTTGTAGCTAGCCAGGTTTTCAGAGTTCTTAGTGCGGCGATAGCGGATCCGGGCACTGTTACACTGCTTAATCAAGGTCTTAAGGTTAAATGTGAACCAAGGAGCAGTCTTCCTTCTGCTGGTTAACGGTTGTATTGGTGCATGTTTATTGAATACATCTATTGTTGAATCTTGCGCGTGTGTGTGTGTCTGTGTGCGTGTGCGTGTGTCTGAGTGTGGGTGTGAGTGTGTGTGTGTTCCGAAATTGCGTGGTGCCATATGGCGAAATTAGTGTCATATGGCACACACATTCCCCGCAACAAAATGGCTCTATTACTTCTTTCCTCTTATTGTTTTGTGTGTATGCAGTTCGCGTTATTTAATTTGTCAATAGGGTAACCAAATATAAATATAAAGTAGACTTTATTAATTCAATGTGTAGATGTACAACTAAATTTGTTTTAACGGTGTATCACTTTAATGTAGAATTTAGTTTGTTAATTAAGCTTGCAAAACTAAAGTTATTTCAATTATATGTAGGGTTAAAGCTAAATTTGTGATATTTTCAGTTTTCTTTGTTATCCTAATTACTTGTAAGTGGTATAATTCAATTCGTTTTTATTGTTTGTAAATGTGTGTATCATGTTGGCTCTATTTAATTGTGGAAACACAATTAAAAAAAAGAAATTAAAAGAGCCTTTTGGGGTAAAATTTCTTACTAGAATTCAATCATGTGCAAAATATAGGAAGTTGCACCCGTTGCAGAGTTTTCGGGATTGCTGATTACGATTTCGCTACCAGACTTTCGTAATGCAAAATGGTCCATCCAATATGGTGGTCAAAAGATTGAAGAAAGCTTTGATTTAGCTTAAAACTGGTATATACGTATTTTCAAGTTCGCAAATCACGATTTTGTTATAAAAAATTTAACATTCAAAATAACGGAAAAAAACTAAAAAGTTTAGATTTTGCTAAAAATAGGTATATGAAGGGTCGCTATAACACGAAAAAAAAATCGTCAGTAAAATGTCCTGTCCACTAAAGAAAATTTTGCTGCAAAACTTGAATAAGATGAGTTGAAGAGGATTTCTTTAAGCACTTAAGGCAAATTTACTGAACTGATTTGATAACGTTTCCTCAATATTTCAATAAAGTAAATAAACAAAAAAAAACGGAGCGCCCTACCTGGATACCGTCACCAGCTATGCCAAACACCTGGACCATGCATCAGTTGCGTTCTGACATCTAAACGCAAAAAACTACGGAGCGCACCAGTTAGACTCCATCATCGTCCACCCCTAAGACCTAGACCATGCAAGGAATGCACTCTGACACCTAACACAAAAAACTACAGAGCGCACCACCTGGATATCATCATTGGCTGCCCCGAACACCTGGACTACGTATCAGTTGCGCCCTGAGATCTAAATGCAAAAGACTACGGAGCGCATCACTTAGACCCTGTCATCGGCCACCCCCAACACCTAGACCACGCATTCGATGATTTGTAACATCTTATAGAAGTTAATTGACTCCAAACGCACTATATTTTTCAACACAGCTTTCTTTTTAGAGTTATTAAATTCAGAGTTAATTAAATAACACAAACATATTTTAGATAAACAAGATACAGTAACAATATTCGAAGTAGTGAAGCCTATTTTACTTATGTATATATAATGTAAGGAGAATCTCCATAAAAGATCAAATAAATCTATCTAGACGACTGTAGGAAATTTTACTGAAGTTTAGGTTTAGTACATTTTCCGGCACCAGTTTATATAGATTTTATTGGCGATTTTTCTCGGTGCACGATTTCGCTATTATACTTTTCAAAAGTCGAAATTGACACCAGAAATTCTAAATAACTTATATTTTGTTAAAAACACGTATACAGGAGCTTTCGAGGTCGCTGATAACGATTTCGCTATAACACTTTAAACAATTAAAATGGCGGCAAAAAGATCGCATAAAACTTTGATTTTGCTAAAAATTGATCTACAGGGATTTATGAGGTTATTGATTACCATTTTGCTATCAGACTTCCGAAAGCCAAAATGACGAATCTAATATAGCTGCTATAAATATGTATAATAATACCTTTTATTTAAATATCCAAACCTTTGATCGGCACATTTGACTAATTGAAGTGAAATCTTTTTTTGCTTCCTCCTAGAGGAAGGTTTGTGATAGTACTTTTCTGAGTTGTTCTAAAAACATGTTATAATTTTCTTCCGACGTCTTAAGAATCAAAATACTTGGTTTTCGAAAAATGTCTGTCTGTGTGTGTGTGTGTGTGTGTGTGTGTGTGTGTGTGTGTGTGTGTGTGTGTGTGTGTGTGTGTGTGTGTGTGTGTGTGTGTGTGTGTGTGTGTGTGTGTGTGTGTGTGTGTGTGAGTGTATGTATGTGTGTGTCTTCTTCTTGCTGCACCTTCTAGCCGTTTTCATTCTACTGCATCGTCCGGTCATCTTCTTTTGTGTTCTTTCTCCATCATGGAGAATTCAACCCATCTACTCCTCTTGGGGAGTGTACGCATGTGTACGGGCACCTTGTTATCCTCTGGATAGTCTCACCCCCAGAGCCTATGTTTCTCTGCATCGGTGAGGGAGATTGGGCTCAGCCCAACCATTACGTTCCTCTGTATCAGTGTAGGGAGCCTTCTATTCCATAACCTGGCGCCCCGCTTCTATCACTCGCTGTTCTCTCCTCTTCTTCTCTTCTTACCGTAGCTCCTCGATGACTTCCCTGGCGAAGTCCGTTGCGACACTCCATGCCCTCTCTGATGCGAGCATCCGTCGAACCAGATTATCTGGTGTGATCGCCGTGACAAGTGTTTTTTCGAGCTTCCGTCTTCGAGTGTTAAATCTAGGATATGTGAAGAACACATGCCTTGCGACCTCCTCTAGTCCGTGACATGTTGGACAGTCTGGACAGTCCTCGTGCTTATACTTGTATAAGTACTCTCGGAAACATCCATGTCTAGTGAGCATCTGTGTCAGGTAGTAGCTGAGATCCCCATGTTTACGGTTTAGCCATTCCGCTATCCGCGGCACGAGCTGGTGGGTCCATCTACCCTTTTCGGAGCTGTCCCACTGTGCCTGCCAGCGTTGAAAACTGTTCTGTCTTTCTCTTTTCCTACAGTCATCTGTATCTGTCTGCCTTTCGCTTCTGTGCTGATATATCCTCCTTTGTTCCTCGGCCAGGATCTCGATTCGTAGTAGTCCAGAGATTACGTGTGCAGCGTCTCTGGAGATGGTCCTAAACGCACTGGTAACTGTCAACGCCAATTGCCAGCCTACTGGTTATATCCTTCTTTGACACTCCGGCAGTTCTAACGCACTTGTCCAAATGGCAATACCGTAGATCAGTATTGATGTGACTACTGACACTAGGAGGGCTCTTCTTCTTGGTTTGGGCCCACCGACATTTGGCATGAGGCAGGATAGCGCTCCTTCGACTGCTGCTGCTTTAGAGCTGGCATGCTCGACTTGATCCTTCAAGTTGAGGCGCGCATTTATCATTACCCCTAGGTAGCGGATAGATGGTTTTATCTTAATTTCGTGCTCACCGACGTGTAGTGTGATCGTTTAAGCGTGATTTCTGTCTTATGTTTAGCTATCTTGAGTCCGGATTCGTTCATCTAACCAGCATACTTCCTGAATGTCACGTTGAACAGATTTTTAATATCCTCGAGATACTTGCGTACAATTACAAGAGCAACATCATCTGCAAATACAACGGGTGTTACCATTCTTGGGATCGTCAGCTTGAGTAGGCCGTTGTACATGATGATCCATAAAAGCGGCCCCAGTACCGAGCCTTGCGGCCCTCCTCCAGTGACTCTATATACCTTGAGTCCATCGTCTGCGTCATACTGCAGGATTCTGTCTATGAAGTAGCTAGCTATAAATTTTTGTAGGTACTTTGGAGTACCGAACTGGTCGAGTGCTTCCATGATTCGGTCCCACCTCGTGGAGTTAAACGCGTTCTGCATGCCCAGCGTCACTATTGCGCAGTATTGCTTCTCACCATTTTTCCATCTAGTCTCTGAGATCGCATCCTTCGCGATGTTAACTATACTAGATTGATGCCGACTACGTTTGACCTTCCTTTGTGAAATCCGTACTGTCTGTCTGACAGATGCTTTTCGGCTATAGTTTCAATTGTCGTATACATGATGTTCGAGGATCTTGCTCGCCAAATGAAGCATGCCGAGAGGACGATATGCTGATGGTTCGTCCAGTGGCTTTTTCCCCTATGAGAGGAGGATGAGCCTCTGCAGTTTCCATTTGGCAGAAAAATAGCCCTCTTGTAGGCACCTATTGTACATGTGGAGAAACATTTCTGGTGCTATCTTTATTGCCTTTTTCAGGGAAATGTTTAGGATGCCATCAGGCCCGGGGGTCTTCTTGTTTCGCATTCTTGAACACGCCGACTTGAGTTCCTCTAGTGTTATCGGTGGTACGGGCTGTACTGAGTTGAGATCACCGATCTGCAGGTCCGGTTGCTGCGGGAAAAGATTTGTGACGATCCTTTCTAGCAGGACCGGGTATATGGGTGAAGACATAGACTGGGGTTTCATCCTTTTTATCACTACTTTGTAAGGTCTACCCCATGGGTCGTGTTCGACTTCCTCAACTAGCTCGTCCCAGCAAAGTGCCTTGCTGGCTTTTATTGCCTTAACCGTTTTTAATCGCGCTACTTTGTGTAATTCCTTGAGATCTTTGTAGTTTGAATTTTTCCTGGCTCGCGTGGCTTTTCTCCTTGCTTGGATGCATTCCTGGCGGCTCTCGGCGATGTTATCGTTCCACCAGTACATGGGCAGATGGTCGTTGTTCGTTTGGCCTCTTCCGTGCCATTGTGGCGTCGCAGGCAGAGGCAACTCTGCCCACTACTTCGTCTACCTCTTCTTGTGCACTATAGGCCGCGGCTTCTTGGAATAGTTCCGCGTCGAATTTGTTCGCATTCCAACCTCTGAGATACCCATTTTCATACGGAGGTCTCTCTTTGGCTTGGTCGCTTGTGACTGCCAAGCTGATGAGTCGATGGTCACTCATGTTGAGGATATCATGCACTGTCCAGTCGGTCCCTCCTTTAACCAGATTGGGACTGGCCCAGGTCAGGTCAACAATCGAGGTATTATTGTCCCTTTGGAACGTCGGCAACGTTCCAGTGTTCAGAGGATCCATTTCTAAGCAGGACATTGCTTGTAGGAGCTCGTTGCCTCTCGCGTATGTTTTCTTGCTGTCTCATTCAGCAGCCCAGCCGTTGAAAACCCCAGCTATGACTCTGGGAGAGTTTCTCCTAGCATCCATGGCTAGCCGGTTGAGTAAGTCCTTGAACGCGTTGATCGTTAGGCTGGGGGGGGGGGCATAGGCGCTGTAGAAATTCACATTTCCAAGCTTAACCCTCACAAATCCTCTTTGTGTGGTATCTACTTGATGCTCAAATGGACGGTTTTTGCAGGACCAGATGGCAGTAATGCCTGTGGCATCTGTCACCCATGCTTGTGTGTTGAGCCTGATGTATGGATCGGCAATAATAACCAGATCTATCTCCCTCTCTCTTACTGTTTGGAGTGAGTAGATGATGTGCTGCCTCACAGTGATTTAGATTGTGCTGTAGTATTTTCATTTTCGTCTGTCGGGTTTACCGGATTTCGGGTTTCCTCTTGTTTTTGTGTGCGCGCGCGCGCGTGTGTGTCTCTGTGTGTGTGTATGTGTGTGTATGTGTGTGTATGTGTGTGTATGTGTGTGTGTATGTGTGTGTGTGTGTGTGTGTGTGTGTGTGTGTGGTACGCCTGGATCTGAGCGTTTACACGGTCAATTTTAACCGGACAGGTCCCATTTTTTTTCTTCTTTTTGTGTGATGGTGGGTTAAAAATCCGTATCTTTATTGGGCCGATGCCTTTGAAAAAAATGAGTTTTGTATGTCATGAAAATGAAAAAAATGAGTTTTGTATGACCAATGATTACGGGAGTAAAATTGACTTAATCGCTTCAAAATTTCTTGTAGAGGTAGATTTTGGTTAGTTCTCGGCCGAGTTCTTTGGGCAAAATGGTCCATAAATTTCAGAGATATTTAAGGTTAAAATTTTTTCAGCCTTTTTTCAAATCGTAATTTCTCAAGAACTGCTCTATGTATCTAAATTGGATGGGTGGAATTTGAAAGAGAATTAATTAGAAATTAATTAAAGGAATCAGGAAATTAAGGTTGAGGAAGCCACGGGCTAATGAATTGGCAGCGGTTTTTTACTTATTACTGTAAAAGTAATGTATTAACTAAGAAAATTACCAATTATAAAACTGTTTGTCTCTGTAGATCAGCTAAATTAATATGATATAAAAATTAACATTTTTATATGTGATTATAACATGTACATAATAAAATTCATTATTTTGTAATAAAAAAAAATTCTATATTTATATTTTTGATTTATAAATTTTCAAACAATTTTATAAGTAAATCTAAGCGTGCCTTAAATGTCACACGGGTGATCAAAGGGTTAGTAAGGAGTAAATTTTTGTTTCCTTTTAATATTTGACAAGAGAACTTATATCTCTTTAACTAAATCGTAGCTCTGGCGAATTAGCGAAATCAGAAGTAAGAAAAAAGAAAAATACCTACTCAAAGTAAGAATTTCAAGTTTTTTATTGATATTTAGTTCAAATAGGATTACGAGATGAACTTCAGAAAAGAATTTTTTTCAACTCAATTTTAAACATAGGCTGTCGTGTAAAAAAATCTTATTTTATAATAATAATATCATAGTGGTCAAGCTTCTAATGACAGCTGTGTATTGTTAGTTGAGTATACGATTTTAAAGGTCCATCTATCGAAAAGGGATGAATCAAGGATAGTGAAATGACAACCCATGTGAATTGACTGGTGGTACAGATGTGACCACCTACGTAACTCAACTCTGTGACCACCTACAAGAGACTGCATAGACTTTGTAAGCAAAAGTCGTTAAATAACTTAAAATGTTATTACCGATTATTTGTTAATAACTTTCATTGATGTATATTGTTTTATTTTTAATTTGTATCACTCGTGAAGGAGTTTAATTAAAAGCTCGAAACGTCGAGAATATTATATCTACATGGGTTGTCATTTCACCATACTTGATTTACCCCTTTTGGACAACAGAACCGTTAAAATTCTATACTCAAATAATAATATCAAGTTAAAAGTATAATTTATAGTCCGCATATTTTTGGGGCGTAAATTAATCGTCTTGAATAAAAGAACAAAATGTGACTTTGGTTATAAGGGTGCCTCTTATAGAAAATAGAATTATGATCTACACGGTATAAATGGATCTCTCGGCTAAAAATTTATTATTATTTTTTGGTGGCCCACATAAACAACGGTATATACCTCTAATATAGGTATGGCTCTTTTCACTAGACAGATTTTCGCGAAAAAATTCATGGGTGGTCTAATGAAATTCGGATTTATTATCAAAAAAATTAAAAAAGAAAGTGATTGCAACGCAGCTCACGCTTTTTATAATTATTTTGGGTACCTAGAACAAAAAAAAGAGTTGTGTGAATGTGCCGCAATATTAAATTTTGAAATTTCTATTAAGGGTTAAGTTAAAAGTTTCAAAGAAATACTAATATATTACATGCATTGTGATAATTTTTATGTATCATAACATGTAGTAGGTTTATGATATTAAACAATATACGGTACTACTATGATTTAAAATTTGCAAGTCATTTGATAAAAATAATATTGGTGCTCTCCCCCCCCCGGGGGGGGGGCATCACAGATTCGGACCAGTACGCCGAAGCCATCTTATATATGTATATAGTTTATGCTTGTAATTCTTACGATCCATTAGCAGACATGTAAAGAAAAAATTTCATGATCAATGCCGTGAGACTGAAAAAATATGAAATAGTGTAATATTATAAATAATAATATAAAATAGCAATATTTATTTTCAATTTAATGATATTATGAAAGAGTAATATAAATGTAATGAAATTTAAGTGTAGTCGATATCAACAAGATTTTCCAATTGCAAAGGTACTCAGTCTGCTTTCGATTTAATTAATAAAATTAAATTGGATTTAAAAAATTTTATACGTTAAAAAAATTTAACTCACCTATACATTCTGGCATCATATTCAATATTTTTAACTAAATTACTCATTACAGGTAAACTAATATCAAATTTGTGTCTGTACATCTGTTTGGAGTAACCAATACTGGCTATCATTGCATGACCAAGAGTACCTTTAGTCATTTCTTTATAACTTTTTATATCTTCAAACATAAAATTGAATATCAAATGATTTTTTCCTTGTTCAGAGCTAGAATAATAAAATAATTTAAAATAATGATTACTAGGAAGCAAGTTTTGTTATTGATAATATTTACAAAATATTTTACATTATTAAAATTCTTTCTGCGACTGTGTAAAAAAAATTGTTCATTAAATTCTCTCTCTCTCTCTCTCTCGCTCTCTCTCTCTCTTTCATTTTAAATTTTCAATAATATCAATAAACTGTTTATAGTTGAGTCGAATAAAATGTACTATATGACAAAAAAATGTTACAGCATTTCCCACAAGATTCCTATTGTAATATCATCAGTATTTTTGTAGTCATTTCAGTGTCAAATTGTCCAAGATGGAAACTGCGAGACACTATTTTGTTTTAAAACGTCATGTGTATACTGCAAAAAGGGAGATCACGCGTCGTATTTTTGCAGCATGGCTAAAGATAAATTACAATTAATTTGCAAATTTGGCATTTCGAAAGGTCATTCCATAGATATATGCAAATTGAATTACATACAAGGAAATCATTGCCAATTTTTTCAGGGCATGAGACATACAAAGATCCAGTGCCCTATGATCACAAAATATGAACTCTGCTGTAAATTTAAGAAACAATGTCATAATCTGAATATGTGTAAAAAGAGTGAAAACGTCGCAGATTCTTGCGATTTCTGTGGAAATGTGAGCCACGGAATAAAAATCTGTCTGTGAGAGGTGCAATAGATTCAAACACACGATGAAATATTCCACAATAATAACCCGCGCAAAAATTTAACCTATGGGCAACGTATTGGAAACATATTGGATATTCAAATTACCAATATGTTGGCAATACATTGGAAAACGATGTCCAATACTTTCGCATGTTATACAGCCAATGTGTTGGCAATATATTGCCAATACATTGCCAACATATTGACATCCATGTGCTGGCGATACATTGACAAAATTTCCTGGATAGTTAGATAATTTATTTTTTTTCTCGCTTCTCGACTTACATTTTTATTACGTATAAAAATAATTATACGAAAGAATTGCATAGAATTCAGAGTCCCAAATAATGGGATATCAAAAGCAAGGCAAGCCTTGTTACTTAGACTCTTCGCAAAGAGGCAATTGAATGATCGGATCTCGCGGCCTTACATACTCGCGGCGTCCCAATGTGTTGAAGGGAGTCTCTACCGGTGCGCCGCGTAGCGGAAAGCGTCGGTATTCAGTAACTGGAAGACACCGTTCACATGTTCTTGGCTGCCACCGCTACGCGGCGCACCGGTAGAGACTCCCTTCAACACATTGGGACGCCGAGAGTATGTAAGGCCGCGAGATCCGATCATTCGATTGACTCTTTGCGAAGAGTCTAAGTAACAAGGCTTGCCTTACTTTTGTTATCCCGTTATTTGGGACTCTGAATTCTATGCAATTCTTTCGTGTAATGATTTTTTATACGTAAAAAAACGTAATAAAAATGTAAGTCGAAAAGCGAGAAATAAAAATAAATTATCTAACCATCCAAGAAATATTGTCGATGTATCGCCAACACATGGATGTCAATATGTTGGCAATGTATTGGCAATATATTGCCAGCACATTAGCTGGATAACATTGGCAACATATGGGGAAAATATTGGATGATGTGCCTTAGCGTACTATTGCGAAAGTATTGGACATCGTTTTCCAATGTATTGCCAACATATTGGTAATTTGAATATCCAATACTTGCCCATAGGTTAAATTTTTGCGCGGGAACAAAAAGGATGTGTGGCCTGGTGATGTAGAATAAGCAGTTTAATGCAACGACTAAGTTAACGTGTAAATTGCAGTGAGACCGGACATATAGCGAAATATTGTCCAGAAATAAATATGCAATAGCAAAGAACAAGATGGATGGATGGATGGATGGATGGATGGATGGATGGATGGATGGATGGATGGATGGATGGATGTTGATTTACTGTGTTCAGGTCACAAAGTGTACAAAATACAAAAGAATAGAATAAAATCGCCAAACTAAAATATAAACCAAGGATATTACTGTTCAATACTTGTAGATTATATCACAGTCAAAGTTATGTAGAAATACTGAAGACAGTCTGTTACAGTGGCGACTACAATAGTAAAAACACAATATTAAGAAAATAAAAAACATTTTGAAATCCGTATCAGTCGAAAATACTAAAACTATAATTACACTAAAGCTGATGCATTCTTCTAGTGCATTCGTCCGTTCCTACAGTCATACTTATAAATTACAGTCATACAACTAACCTAAGAATACAGGAAAGAACAAATAAATAGTCTAAATGGGATATCACAGGAATACATATATACTTATTCTAGGTCTGATAAGTGCCTCTCTACTGCGCGCTTGAACCAACTGAGAGACGGAAAATTTAAAATCCCAGTGGGTAAAGAGTTTCATAAAAGTAATTTTCTGACCTAGAAATTATGTGATTGAAAATTCGAACACCGCAGCATTCCGGCGATACAACCGCGTGACGTAGCGAGCCTCAAAACTCGCGAAAGAATACACGCGCCGAACTTTTGTGCACTCAGCACTTTTCAATTGAGAAAGAAGATGATTCTGACTCCTTGTCAAGATCATCTTTAACCTAAATTAACGATCAATATATACCGCTAAGTGAGTTGCGCGCGTTAGTCACAGCGTACAAACCGACTGGCGAACTCCGTTGCACCCCAGACGACATTCGAGGGAAACACAACTTACATTAAGCCTATACTCA
>JAPYZO010011099.1:0-11183 GCA_030522905.1 Torymus flavipes
GACCTCTGAAAGACCTCTAGTGATCAATTTGGACATGGTTACGTGTCTGAATGTAATATTTTGCACTCTTTCAGAATTTGGAGCCAAAAGTAGGGGTTCCCATTTGAAAACATAATTCGACTATCAAATGACTATGTCAATGGACCACAAGGTCGAATCCAAAATAACTATAAGGTGTACTCCTCCTCACCCAACAACTTCTGTTTGGGTAATTTTTTATATTTCTTAAAGTTTCAAAAATAAATAGGGTAATAACTTATTTTTGGAACATCCTGTATACTTACAAACGTCTCTGTGTGTCAATCATTCCATATATAACCGTGCAGTGAACTATATAGCCGCGGATTGTAGTAGTATATAATATAGGTTGGTGGCTGTCTGGGAACTAAGATGCCTCTTTATTCGATGACATGTCGTGTTCGGAGGGAGAGCAATAAGCCGCAGGTCAATATTGGACCCTGTCTACGCAGTTGAAAAGGAGATCCAGTTTTGACACAAGTTTTGTGTTAAAAAAAGAGTAATTATCACACTTATATGTCTAATTAACATTTAGCGACAAAAAAGCAGAGAAAGTTTGGGTAGACTAATATAAAGTAACTACTCAAACACACGATTTTGAACCGTGTACATGTGGATATGTGCGTGTACATATTTTTGGTGTATTTCGACAAAAAATGAATCATGGTTACTCATAAAAAATAATATGCATGATGCTCAAGATATTTTTAAATATTTCAAAATATATTAAAAATTTTAAATACTTGAATGCATCATCATTCATTTTTAAAACACAAAAAGTCCATTATTTCGGAATGAAACTCTGTCTGTTAAATTTTCAGAAATCTGAGAGTCGAAACCATCGTTTCCCCCACTTTTATTCTCCGCTCACCTCGCACAATCCGGGTCTCTGGTTTGTGTCACCCGTAAGCCGACACAAAAGTGCATTATTAATCACCCGCCGACTAATTCTGGCGCTCGCGCGTTTTTCAAAGTTGCAAGAAAATCGCGTCGCACGTGTGCCCGCAGCTGCGGTCAAAGTCCTCGGACGGAAGTCGCGAGCGATAATGAAATTTCTCGCGTACGCCGTTGTTACTTTATCGAGCGGGGGCTTATTTATAGGAAGCGACGGTCGCGGAAAATGTGTGTGAAACTGGAGACCGGGTATAGTTTTGGGAATTTGTTTTTAAATAATCAATAGGGGCAGTGATCGCTATGCCTTAGTAAATAAATTAATAGGCAATAAAAACGTCTGGGGAATATCGATATGTTATTTTTGATTTCGGCACACAATAAGCGATCGTATTAAATATATTATTTTACATTTTACGATGTATATAGATATTATCCTTTTTTATTCACAATTATTTATATATGATACATATTTTGTAGCCAGATAAATTTCCCTTTTATTATACATTTTTATCAGTTTAATGGAAATTTTAATTTTTTTTTTCTTTTCGTACAGCCGTATTCCTCGTATCAATTGATACAAATTACATGAATAAAGTAATAAATTCATATTGTTCGAGACTTTGACAGATATAAAATTACATGGAGATTCAAAACATGTTCTCTTGCTTCGAATTTATTAATGCAGTAGACTTCGTCTGGTCAGACAATGCATCCGTTTGTTTACGCTATGTACATCTTTTATGAAAATCAATATCAAAGTTTTTTACATGCAGCTTCAGGATAATTATAGATATCGATCACATTAAATTATTAATGAAATTCCTGAAATCATTTGTCTCCAGCCGCAGAAAAAGTGCATTGGGTCGATACAACCCGTTTTTCGTTGAAAAGTTTGAACACTCGAAATTAAGAACTTTGGTAGTAAATTTTGGTGGAAAAAATTGTCTACAAAAAAAACTTTGCTTTATCAGAAATTAATGGCCATGTAAAAAGTTAAAACCTCTAAAGCTGGAAGCCATCTAATTTCGCCCTAGACCCGTAAAAGAAAATTATCTTTAAAAAAAAAACTGAACTTTACCGGTTCCGATAAATTCTCGCTTTAGTTAGCAGGAAAATTAAGTAGAAAAGTAATTTAACCAAAATACTTTAGGAAGAGTTTAAATTCTTAAGCAAAAATATCGAGAATATTTTTTAAATTAACAATTCAATATAATTAAGATTTTTATCGTCTATACAATCAATTAAACATTAGAATTAGACGATTCTAAAATATTTCAAAAACTTAATACTCAACTAAATACTTATTTACACTACACAAGTAAACTAATAAAGAAATTTCCTCCAACGGAAAGAATTTCCAAACTCTGTGAAATTCTCTCTACAGAATATCCGAAAAGAATTTCGCGGAGAATAGCCAAGGCATTATCGCACTTACCCTTCTCATTCGAGAGTCAAAGCCTCGGCGGGTCAATGAAAAAATAATCTTCTCGCGATCTCCCGTATAAATTCCTCGTTGCCCTCCTCCATCCAACGAGCGCTCTTGAAAATCACGTCCTCCCTTCCGACTTTATCGACGGTCCTTCCGATGAATTCGCAATCGCGAAGAATGACTTCCAGGGGCAGGGCTTTATCAGCCAGTCGCTTTTCCACCCACGCAAGCGCACACATAAGATGTTAAACTTGTATAACGACGCGGGCGAGGGAGAGTTCGATTTTGGAATGCGCCTGAGGTATTGGAACCGCGTAGGAGGATTTTCACTGGCATTTGCATGGGAATGCAGTAAGGCGACTAATTGCTACGCGACGGCGTATATTATATATATGCGAGTGTGAGTCGGAGATTGCTTTTACGGGTTTTCTTTGGTTCCAGGGGTTTTCGTAGGGAGATTGCGCACTTGGTTTGGCTTTTATTTTTTGGTCTTCTTCATTTCTATAAAGCTTTTCGCTGTCGAGTTTTTTTTTAGTTTCTTTAATTACGGATAAGTATTTAAAGTGTAGGGGCAATTAGTTTCTATTGGATTATTCTATACCTTCGATACTTTTTGGATTCTTGGAAATTCTATAAAAGACTTTAGATTATTATTACTTTTATTTTATTAAAATAAAAAAAAATTAATGAACCAGAAATTAATTAATTATTGCCTTTTAAGCGTAAATTTAACTTTGACCTATAATATTTTTTGTAATATTTAGTTTAATTAGTGATTTAAATATAATGAATATTTTGTAATAAGTTTTCAAGGGAATTCGTTTGCCCAGCAAATGAAAATGTCCATTAGCGCGTTAAGTAATTTCAGTGAAATGTAAATTTCTAAAATTTCTATCCCGTGTTCTATAATCAAGCCTGGAATTGAACAACTTAGGTATACAAATAATTCGAATAATCGATTTTCTATAATCTAAAATACTAGGATGCCATTGGCATTTTGATTAAGAATGATGTTTATTTATTCGAAGAGTTCATTACACCAAACTTTTATTTTTGTTTTATACGAGTAAAATTATTTTATTTAATCTTTTTATAGTAGTCTATTTAGAAATTTGTAATATATATGTATGCAAACTGTTTACGTTTTATACATTCTTCTGTAGTAACAAATTATTAATAACAATTGATTCTAATATCAAAATTTAAAACAAATAATGTAAAAGGTTCTTTTTATTTTCGCTTTGTTTATTTTTAAAGCCATAATACCTAAAATAGTAGTTTTCAGTCCTAGGCCGTAAAGTCGGTATTTTACGATCTTTTTCGAGACCGTAAAATAGCGTTTTTACTTTGCGGATACAAGTTTGTAAAATACAACTTTACGGTCACGTATGACGAAAAGTTATTTATTCAAAGCTATTGCATTACATAGTCACGGATGAGACCTAGATCATTCGAAAACTCACCAGACACCTCGCGAGCTCGTTTCCACGTGCAAAGTGCAAGCTATAGCACTTTGCTATACAGCAGCACGTCCAACGCGATGACGAGTGAGCAATAGATTCCCCGCACCTTTCGAAGGCGACGAGCCTCATTCTCTCCTCTCGTGGTACCAACTCCTTTCTGCCTACTCTCTCACCATCGCTATCCTTTCCGCACGCAACAACATATAACCAAAATTTTTCATTTTCATATAAAAATTTTTTCTCTATCTATTTAAACTTAAGACCATTTGTAGCTAGACGATAGTTTTCGGAAATATCATAAAATAGATGTTTTCACATAGGGATAAAGCAGAAATATATCCGACGATAAGGATATAACAAAGATAAGGATTAAACAAACAAATATACAGAGATTTGAATTTAGCTTTGAAGAGTGCACTATAGTGCAGGAATACTGTGTAGGATCATACTGTGTAGGATACAGAGGTAAGTACTTTTAAGCTCTAAATCGCTAGTTTTCAAACAAATGTGTAAAAAATAGCGACAAGAGGATGAAATATCCGGATACTCGTCTATTGTGTTTTTTTTTTTTTTTTTTTTATTTTTTTTTTTTTCGTTTTTTTTTTTTTTTTTTTTTTTTTTTTTTTTTCTTTTTTTTTTCTTTTTTTTTTTTTTACGTGTGTTTTGGTTTATGCTTTACAGTTTCTCAGTAAGAGGATGTTTTACAACTCTGAAAAGTTATATGTATGTTGGTATACGAATACTTTGGAAAAGATAGATGGGCAGGATGGTTTTACGCATGTCTGACTATAACTGATTTATTCTACTACAACTCACTTTTATTCAAATATATCAATTATAATTTGAGGCAAAATAAAGGAAATCCTAATTTGTATTTCTTCATATCTCTATTCAACATAAATTCACTGCAGACAATCAAACTTTAAAGTAACAGCGCAGACAGATTCTACAATAATTTAGCAATGTCGTCCTTAAAATTATTCGTGCAGCAGTACTTCACGAGGCGAGGATTAATAAAGACACGTAATCGATTGAAAATAGCATCTGGATAACCCTCTCGCAAAATTACTAGGTCTTTGACGTATATAAATAAACAGTACTGGCGGTGAGATCCGTCTTGCTAATATATTTACGTCTACAGGAAAGCGACAATTGCATAAAGAAAATTGCATAAGAAATTATTTGGAAAAAATATGCTTTTTAATAGCCATTCTAATATACTAATAGTTTTAAAGAAGCTAATGTAAATCATGATATAATTTATATTGCGTAGTATCTCTTTATAGTCTTTTTTTTTAGAAAATGTTCGAATACTGATATTTTTAAGTTTGAAAATTGTCTAACGTTGCATTATTCCCACAATTACTGCGCCATACAACGCGTTTGGAAAATTTCTTTTGGAAAATGCATTTTTGTCGTATATGTTTACGATATCGTTATGCAGGCGCATGCTTTTATGCATTATGCGGGTATGAGTACAACAATGCACTGGTAATATAAAGCACGTAATGGTATTGAATCCGTAGTAGATAGTAATAAAGCCTCAATTTTTAGTATAACTTTTTTTGTCCAAACGAATTTTCAATTCTCAAAACATTAAAAACGAAAGAAATCGTGACAATTAAATAATAATAAAAATATTAAATTTTGTTAGTATTTAAGTTTAAAATTTTCAAATTTATGGTTTTAAAAAGGAAACGTTTTTGAAGATATTTCGAAAAAGTATATCAAAGAATTTTGTGATGGAATTGGTGTAAATAAAACCGAAGATTGATACGTGTGATTTGAAAAAAAAAAAATAATAAGACACAGGGAGCGAGACGAACCCACAGGACTCTTGCGATCGCTCTCTTTTATTTACCAAACCCAAAGTATCGCAGCTGGGTTCCCGAAAAGTTGGAAAAGTTAACTTTTGATTCCGTGAAACTCAGCGGTGGGAAAGTTTCTTCGACGCTGTAGGGCCACGAGAAGTCGAGGGAAACCTGCAACTCGGGCGGTTTAATTTTGTAATTTAATCTTCATAATGGAGTGTCGATGTTAGTTCGAGATCGCCATAAATCGAGGGTTTCGGATTAGGTGTTTTGGGAATTGTTTTCAAGTTATAGATAGAGTAAACCTAAAAAACGAGTTCAAGCAGTGATAAACTTTAGAAGATTGGGGGGTTTAAAGAGTTAGTATTCATGAAGAAGTTCTATGAAATTGTATCTTTGTGGAGTAGATATATCATTGGTAATTTTGTGTATCCGCGATGCTATTAAGGTAATGTGAATACCGACATAATTTAAGAATGTTTGTATTTTTTGCAAATATTAATAAAATTACTCAAAAAAAAAAAAAAATTGCGTATAGTATTTACATATACGGACTGCCTGACAGAATTATTTTTCCAAATAAACGTTCGAATGTTTAATTATTAAGTAATGAAATTGGGTTGATTTTGAAGTTCACATCGCCTTAAGTCAGAGAAAAGAAATCGACATACAGTTTTGATTTTTATATGATAAATATTATATTATATACCTATATTATAAAGAATTTTAATATTGAACAACAGCGATTGAAAGAATACAAATATATTCATAACTTAAAATAAATAAAATTATAAATCTCCTAACATATTATAGGATAATGTCATAATAATAGAAAAATTAAAACAGCTTCAACAAATTTAAGAATGACACTAAAACTCGATCCATTAAACTGGGAAAGTATTCTTAAACGCGACTAAGCCCCGTTACTTTCTATTAGTCGTTTAAAAAGTTTATTACTCCTTCAAAAGTTTCAAAAGTTTGTACATCTGCAGTAAATCATGTATGAAGAGTGGCATATTACGAGACCAATGCATCCAACTCGACATTTTTATTGTATTAAAAAATTTGTTGAATTTGTTATATCGAGATGAAAAATTTTTACGTTTACTATGGATCATAAAAGATTTTGATTGCTTTTCAAACAATGCAGACAGTCTTCATATTTATTTGAATTCACGAAAAGTCAACGATTTTCGATATAGATTATTTTTAGATAGAATCACGTATTCCTCCATCGAAATCAACAATTAACTTCTCTCTCTCTCTCTGGCTTGGCTCTGGGGTTACTCTGTTCGCGAATTCAACTTATTTACCAATTTTCGCCTTTATTTTTCCAATACCAGGTCTATTTCGGACTATAGATATAGATACAGATAAAAGTTATTCTCGGATTTAGGTAGAAAAAAGCAAATTATTCGTCAATATCCCAATATAATTATAAATAAAAGACAGACGGATACTAGTTAAATGGCAATAAATGAGAAAAATTATTATGCCCATTTATATTCAGCGGTGCAAAATTTTTTATTCGTAATTCGATGCTGTTCCATCTACCAAATAAATCATCTACTATATTGTGCTATTATTATCTTACAGGCAGCATTAATTTTTTCTCATTTTTACGTCAATCATCGTCATCTCGAATTCCCGTCTCTGTACTTCATTTCTCGTCTCCTTTTTATTTTTACCGCTCAAAGTGACCTGCAAAATGACCACATACATGTTCACGCTCGGACGTAGAGATGCTTCGTGTCGAAGGACACCGTAGCATCGCGGTCACTCGCCGTGTACCTATATATATATTCCTCTTGTGAAAAAGTGAGTCAATAGTGTTGGGTTGCGTGTCGATCCTCGCGGTAAATGGGGGAGTTCATGTAACGTACACATAATACGTTGAGTACGTAGATGTTTCTTTGCGGTCCTGTGCTAGCCACATTTTTATTGGAGAAATATTTTGTACATAAATTTTGAGATAATTACAGGAGCCTTTGGACAAGATTTTTGAAAATAATAATATAATTAATCTTCTATCGCGGATGAATGCCCTCTGATATAATGTCTGCAAAGCATGGCATTAATATTCACAACTTTAGCTCTGGACGAGGCGTAGAGGATTCCACAACGACTCTTGCGAGCACACACAATGCTGACGGTAGGACTCAAAGTTCGAAGACACAACTCCGAGAACTTCAACATCTCTCTTACAATAATAATATATGATTAATAAACTTGTTCGTTAATAAATTATCTATATAGATGACATGTGATGTTATTGGACAATATTACACAAATTTTATTGAATCTCCAGTACAATATTTGAAATTGAAAAAAGAAATTCTAGAGTGCATTATTAAAATTTTTCTAAAAAGGAAATATATTTCCAGTTTTTCGTATCATTTGTTTCGAAAATACACTAAATATGCATCAATCACATAAAATTCGAAACATCTACCCGATGCACATCCAAATACAATATCTTCATTTTTCATTCGCTTTCCCTTGAACAAACTTAAATATATCATTCAATAACTGGCATTCACTCTCCGTTTGCGAAACCTCTCAATCTCCCCATCTCTTTTCATCAATGCAAAAGTCTTGGCCGTTCGATTCCAGTACGTGCAATCTACGCATGCACGCGCCTATGCAAATATACGCGCAAGAGACAATGCCGCAGGGCGACATTCTTCTGTTATATCGAAAAATTCGCAGGCACCAGAAAAGTGCAGTCGCGAGTTGCGTCGAGTTTCATCTCGCCGGAATATTGAGTTTTTCCCGTGCCGCTAGAACCGGAAAGCGACGCGCTCCTTCAATCGCTTTGTGCAACAGGGTCACGGCGATGCTCACATTGGCGTAATTTTCTTTTCCCTTCCGCGCCTTATGGTAAAGGGTTAAACGTAGGGATTTAAACAAATATTTTAGGTTAATATGAGATAATTTCGTTGGATAAAGTTTGATAAATATTGATGCAGATTTATCGGGAAAGACTGTTTACTTAGAAGTTAAGAAAGTAAAATAAAACGACCTATCATTGTTTGAAATTGATCAGAAATAAAAGAGACACATTATTTCAGATAAATTTTCAGTTTTTCTAGAAAATTATAAATTTAACTAAAAAAATTTTCTTTTTCTAGATAATAATACAACCAAAACTCACTATAATTATCACAGAAACTTGTAAAATGTAGAAATGTGATTGAAACCTATATGACCTGATTTTTATTTTAATTACTCTGTGAGAAATTTACTCCATTACTTCGTCAGAATGAATTGAGTATCGTAGCTTCCATTACAATATTAAATGAATAATGGAAAGAAAATTTGCCTCAGTGCAAAAATAAAGGAATCGATGTTAAATGAACGTGGTTAATTTCATATAATTGAAAATTTAACCAAAATTTTTCTCTTTATAAGCTAATCCTACGTCGCTATTAGCAAACTTTAAAATGCATTGCTACGCGAACGAGATTTTTGAATTCAATGGGTTCATCCTTAGTAAATCGTGCAGCAAGGAGAACCTACAGTTGTAGATGGGTTCCAAACCACCAGAGATTTTCAAATTATAACTGTTCTTTAAAAGGAATTTAAGTCATTTAGAGTTTCATTGCCAGCTTTAAAGGTATTATAATGTTACAACAAATATGTTTTACAAAAACAACAAACGATAATTCTTAAATAACATCAAAGTTTAAATTCAAACCAATTACAAGTTTAATGTGTGTGGAATAACGAAATAATTTGAAATATGTCTGTACATGTAGCGAGTGAACAAAAGAGAGAACGTATTTGCCATCGGCCCTTGATTTACATTAGTTCCATTTCGTAAATTCAGCGCAAATTCGTTAATTAAAGTATATTATACAATTGTACAATTATCCTGTTTTAAGATGCTCAATAGCTTATTGAAGAGAGTTTATGTTCATGAGATGATCGTGTCTAAAAAGTGAAAATCAATAAAACGATTAAGGCTTTTAAGTACCTATTCAAATTTTCCAAGCGTATTTTATGTAATTCAAGATAATGGAAACGTTTCCGTTTAATCTTTCGTACATTTGACAAATAACATTTTCTCTTACAAATAATCGTATCGCATGATATTTAATGTATGAGAAATATTGCAGAACATCAGCTTTAAATGAGCAAAGTAATGATACTATTTATCAAGAGGAAAAAGGTGTACCAGTAAATTTAGGGTAACTCACTTTTTTATGAAAAATATATGAACATTGTCATGTCGTTTAAGGAATTAATTTCTATATATAAAAGTGTTCAAGTAAATATCGGAGATAAATCTCAGGTTTACTACGTAATTTATATACAGTTACAATTAATCTAGCACTAATGTGCTTTTAAAAAACTAAGCAAAATTGTCCAAAAATATAATTTCATTGCCAATATATTATACAACCCCAACAACGACGAAACTCGGAATTCATTGTCCAAAATCCCATTTGTCCATAATTTCCCACCTCTCAAAGTATACTAATTTCACGCGAAATATCGAAGAAAAAGAAAAACGCACCCGTCAATCCGGCCAAATTAACGACATCGATAACAACGCGTCACGAGAGAGTATCTCTTTGAGCATCGACGTGAGAGCGTGGGTTACCCTCCTGTGCGAACACGACTCGTGGAGAAAAAAACACGAAACGAATCGAGGACGGGCGAAAACTCGATGAAAAATTTCGATGCTTTATCGGCTCGTGCCCTCGTAAATTTTCTCCTTCCTACCCTCATAGCAAAGGAATCGCGTTTGATAATTTAAGTATCTGCGCCTCGTGATTTTCTCGTTTAACGTTGAGAGGAATTATGTTCCGGTCTGAGATTATATTGGTTGGCATGAAGGGTGGCTTGATGTTAGAAGGGTTTGCTTTTATTGGGAGGGATATCGTTTTACTCCCTTTTTTGTTTAATTTTATACCTACCTAATACTGTACGTAGTTTTACGATTCTGTTAAATTTTATTAGCTGTCGAAAAGGACTTTTAAAGGCGAATCTTTTTTTAGGCTTTTTATGAGCAATATTTTCATAAATGTGTACTTTAGGCAGCTCTCGTTTAAAATTAATTTCCGCCCATATTTCTTTACATTGCTATTGCGTTAATATTTTATATGTAATCTTTTATTTATGAAGCTTATTCGTATGCTTTTTAATACCTATTTGAATTTCAAAAAATTTCTTCTTCAATAAAAAGGTGTCATGAATAAGAAAGACCGTTTATAATAGTATAAATAGTCTCTTTTATTGTGAGAAAGATATTTCATAACTTTATTTGCATATAAAAGCAAAAGTCTTTTTTTTTACGGGATTATGTTACACACGCACGTAACTTTACGGTAATTTGAAAAAAAATATTGATATATATTTTTTTTTTTTTTTTTTTTTAGATACATATACGGGTAAAAAACCCTTAAGTACATAGTTGAAAGAACAAAATATTTACAGTCGATTAATAAAATTGTAGCACTATCAGCTTTATAACATTTTTAAAACTCCATATAGATGTAATATCCGATATATTAATTCTCAAAGAATTCCAATTTCTACGCAACCTAAAAGTGGGACAGTTAA
>JAPYZO010011115.1:2102-32058 GCA_030522905.1 Torymus flavipes
ATTTTGAAAATGATTGATGTTGGAAAATAACAGAATTATTTATCGTTCATTTTACGAGATTGATAACGTCATCATATTGTATATTTGAAAAAAACAATGACTAACGATGTCTTTATCTTTATAGATTGCACAAGCCAGTGCTTTCCAAAAACAGTGAAAAATGGAAAAAAATTCCACGGCGATGACAGTTTGACTATATACATCAGGAGCAATCTTTTTGACACCCACGCGCGCACGCGTCGACGAAATTTCCACTCTTTTACGAGACGCTAACCGACTTTATACACAACGCGTCGCACTGGTGACTCTTCATCTTTTCCCAAAATAGGGTTGAAGTGTCTGAGCGTAAAACCGGGAGTCCAAGGCCAAGTGAAATTGCTGGGCGCTTCGTCAGCCGAGTTACGTTTTGTGCTATGGAAAAAGGAGGGATTTTAGGAGTTGGTGCGGGCGTTTTTTTATACCTCCCGGGAGATTGTTTTTATACGATGTCTCCGAACGATTGATTTTTTTTTTCACTATTTAGTGTAGAAAATTACCGAATAGTAGAGTTTTATATCAATAAAACTGCAGCAATTTACAAAAATAAGCATAGTGAACGATCCCCCCCTCTGAATAGCAATTTCTTTTCCAAAGGAAAACTTTGTCTGCACTTTGTTCAAAGCGGTATTTCCCAATGGCCAAAGAGCGGCACTTGTCGCGTACACCCTCACACGCAGTGCAGTGTGCAAGCCAACAATTAATCCCATCTCCCCGCACCTCGCAGCGGCTTTAATCAGTCTGTTGGCCGCCACCGCGCCGGGGCGCCGATGGAAGCCTCCCTCCCGCGACTCCCATAGAGAACAGTTGGCGGCGACGCGGCCATTGATGGCTTCCGGTTAAACTTCCTCCTCCCGAGCGGACCCCCCGCGCGCCGGAGAGTTTCCTCCGAGTTTGCGCCATCGTCCCGCGGAGTTTCGCTTTAATTTGGGAGGGGTCTTTGCGGGTCGGAAGAAACGCGAACAAAGCTTCGCTGCTTTTAAAACGTGCCCGTGTGTGTACTCAACAGGTGCCGCGAGAGGGAATCTCGAGGGACCGCTCCGCCATGGGCGCGATGCATAAGTGATGCAGTCGCGTCGCGCTCAAGTTCTCGCGCGTTGTGTGTCTATGCTGCAGGACCGTCGTCGCCTGAAGTTTGTTTGCCAGGCCCTCCGCCCTTTGTGACATGCGAACGAGTTTTTGGGGGGAGATCGGAGGATGAGCTGGAGGTTCTTACGTGCCTGTGTCTTCTGCTGTTGCGGTAAGAGTTTCTGTATTGTAAATCCAGTCTATGGAAAGTTCAATGTTGTAGTACTTACACCACGTCGGATCCGACTCTAAAGTCACACAGACTATAGTGCGTAATATAATTGTTGTCATTTAAAAATTTTCCAGCTTTCCTACCATACCTCCGACAATACTTAATGCCCTTAACCCATTGAAAAGATTCTCTCTCCTTCCAAGCGGCAGTCTTCTTCAACCTTCGCAGCATTCGCTACTTCCGCGGCAAGCTCCTCGTGTCTGTGCCGGTATTCCTCTATACACTTCTCTCCTCCTGTGCAACTCGCAAGATTGTTTCAGACGGATGAATTTCAATTTGCAAACAGCCGCCCCGCGCGCGCCACGCGCGGCTGATTGTAAATTTGCCCCTGGGCTGTGTTCCGCCTTTCAAAAGCTGCGCGCGGCAAACACGAGCGAGAGGCAAAAGGGAATTTCTGAAGAGCCTTGTCGAACGATTCAATAGAGCGAGGAGGAGGAGGAGGAGAAGGAGGAGGAGGAACGAGTAAAATGAATTCTCGTGGGCTGTGCGCGGCAGCGGCGAATAATAACGCGCTCGGAGAATTTGGGGTGGGGGAAGCGAAGCCGATTGGATGCGATTTGCGCGCGGGAGAAAAATTAAAGTGCGAGCTGCGCGGTTTGTAGTGTAAAAGTTTTTCGCTGTTGCCTTTTTGTCAAAGAGTTTCATACGATCGGATGATGTGATAAATTTATAAAATCTTCCCTATATATTTATTTACTTTTGACAGCATTACACTTTCGTCATCACTAAAAGAATTATATATTTTATAATTGACCGCAGCTCCCATCCTTTAAGTCTATACTTAATTCTCCAATAAATGCAGAAAACTCGGATGAAAAATTTGCCAACGTCAAACTAGCCCAGCCCTCTTACCGCACTTCCTTCTCTCCTACTCTTGCTAATCTCATTAGCCTCTCAAACATTTAGGAGCACGGGCTCGCGGGATAACTTGCTAAGACCGCGTCTTAACGAAGCCCATTCACGCCGCGGTTATTATCGTAGCGCTAGCGGCGGCCGCGTAATCGTCCCTCGCGCTTAATAATCGAGTCGAGTGTGTGTGCGCATTGAACGGGGCCGCGAAAGAATGCGGCGCGCTTGTTGTCGTGTATAGCTCGATGGAAGCTATGTACTCCGCGATAACAGAGTAAGTTTCTATAGAGTTTATTTATGTAAAGATTTTTTGTCAATTATGCTACTATAATGTACATTGGAGATTCGAGATAATACCATGCACCGATAATGACGCGTCTCAAGTCATGAGGCGCGGAGTAACGATAATGCAACTAGGTCTAATGTGATTCCGCGCAAGCTTGTAGTATCTAAGGAGTGTGTCAACGCTTGGCTTTTGCGGTTACAACCAAGTCGCTCGAAGCTGATATTTCGCACTGCAATTGAGCAGAGGCTGTATTTTCATCACAACATTAATAATTGTAGTTCAAATTAAAATTCTCATTGATAAAGATTATTTGAAGGGACATTACAATCCTATTACAATTAATGTGGAATGAAAAACCTTAAGCAATAACCGGCAACTACCTCAGAAAACAAGTACAAAGCCGATCTCTTAGTACCCTGCATCCCCAGCTCCTTCTCAAATTCAACCTCTCAATCGCCGGCCGCGGCGCAACAACAACCACTCAATTATACCTCCGGCAACTCCTCCAAGACCGACCGTACCAGCAGTACCGCCGCGAGGAAATAGTTATCGTAGCTCCACGTCCCTTCCCACTCTCTATCTCTCCCTCGAAATACGCGAGACAATTAGTCGTCGCCGCGGCGCGACGAAAAGTTCCGCGCGCGGCATCACAATGAAATTAATTAGGAGCGTCCGACGACTCTGCTGCGGTCGAGAGGAAGAGAGAGAGAGAGAGAGAGGAATGCCGGATATAATTTCGCGGTATAGCGGTGGGGCGGTAGGTAGAGTCTGTTTTGTTTTGACGGCAGAAATTCGACGCGCTTTGATTCGAGTCGAGTGGCCAAGAGAGAGGAGAGAGAAAAAGAGCGGCTGCACCGGATGGTATTGTTAATTTTACGGCCAAGCGAGGCTTAATTTCTGGGATGGGAGTGGCTGCTGTGGGTATAATATGGCTGGAAATATGTGATTTTTTAGATTTTGAGGCGAATTTTTCATCATCGGAATAGTAATTAGGGGCAATAATAATAAATTCCAAATTGGTAAAACATCCGAAAATTGTATTTAGAAGGATATTTAGTAAAACCAGATAAACGTACAATTTCTATACACATGTCTTTGAAAATAATATTAACCGTGTTATAGAATGAAAATAAAGCCTTTACCTCTCGATTCATGAACAATTACCATGAAAATATCCTGAAAACTCTATTATGAATTCTCAATCTTTCTAACCACACGAATGGGGCACGCCTTTGCCGAACCGAAGCCTCAATCGCATATCGATCGCAACTACATCTCAGACGCGCAAAAACACTCGCTCTCTCTTACTTCGCAGCTAAAACCTCGTCTCTCTCTCCCTCTCTCTCTTCTGCGATAATCGTCTCCCTGGCGCGCGCGTCCCCAATTGCGCGAGAGTGCGCCGCGCGGAGACAAAGACATCGTAACGCGGCCATTACGGCGAATCGGCTGCGAACGACGTAGCTTGCGTGCGCGATTGTTTCGAGAGAGAGAGAGAGAGAGAGAGAGAGAGGGCGAAGTTGCGAGCGAAATGGGGAAATTATAATTAACTTGGATTGTGCCGGGGAGAGATTCGTAATGCCGTATTACGAGTATAAAGACGTTAGGAGGAGTGAGAGAGAGAGAGAGAGAGAGAGAGAGAGAGAGAGAGAGAGAGAGAAATGTAGAGGAGGAGGAGTAGTAGGCGGATGGAGATGTGATATCTGACGAGGTGAATGAATCCAGCGAAGGAGATTTTAGAAGAGGGTTGAACTTGCTTACACGCTCCTTCGATTTGTTTATATCCTTTTAAGTAAAAAATCATTGATCAGAAACAATAACGCGCACCTCTGCAATCTTCCGCGATTCGACGCGAGAAAAATCAAGATAAGACATGCGCAGCTCTATAATCAAGCGACAGAGTTCATCGTGCAACTATATAGCATTGCGTTATTACTGACAAGCAGAGTGTCAGGTGATAGCCATCAATTCTCGCTGATAAGATATGCTGCTTTCATTGACGCGTAGCTGCACGTCTCTTTCTTTCATACACACGTTTAGTCTTTGGACTTTTTTTCGTATTCCAGCGCAGCCTATGCGTCTTGCGCACAATGGGCCCTCAGAGAGAGATTGATTGATTGATAACAATTTTATTCGCCAAGGCAAAGGCCGAATGGCGCAGCAACAATTTCATACAACATTTTTTACAAATTAATTAAACTAAAAAATTAAACATACATATAATAAAATAGGAAATGATGCATAATAATATAAAATTTCTACAACAATGTAACGATAATAAGACGAGCTTTCGAATGCAAAAATATATGACAGACCATATTTTCAAATTAACTATCGAAGACAGGGTATAATCTTATCACAAGAGCCCATTACTGTGACGTAATCAAATGCTTCATAAGATTATTTGAAAAAATGTAAAAACTTGAAGCATTGATGACATCACTCGGGAGCTTAGACCATTGCTCTAGCGCAGTAATCAGAAATGATTTCCTATAAGTCTCGGTCCACGCAATTGGGATATTAATGGACGAAGATTGTATGCGTTTGGATCGGCGTAAAGGCATAAATTGTTCGGGCATTGCTTGGTAAAGATACAAGGGACGTCGTGTGTTTAAGATACGAAACGTAAAACATCCCTGGAAGTACTTACGCCGATCACACGCCTTCAACCATTCCAATTCTGATCTATATGGACTTATATGAGAATCACGCCGAAGATTATAAATATAACGAATGCCCGCAGCATTCATAACATGCTCGACTTTAAGCTTTAGGTATCTTGGCATACTATCGTAAAGAAGGCAAGCGTAATCGAAATGTGAAATGACTAGTGCCTGTACTAGTAACTTTTTTACATCACGCGGAATTAGCCACGCATGCTGTCTAAGCTTACAAAGAGCATTATGAATTACCTTGGAAGATACAGAGCGAATGTGTGCATTCCAGGTCAGATCTGCAGTCATAATTACACCGAGGTTTTTGATCTGACTGACGTACTGAACGGGATGATTGTCAACGACAACTGATGGTAATTGCTTAGTAGCCAGAAATGAAAGATTTGGAGCACTGACGAAGATTATAGATTTAGTTTTGCCCGGAGTTAATTGCAGACCATGTTCACTAGCCCATCTTGAAACGTTATTAGCCTCCTCTGTCATATGGGTAACTGCAGATGATTTACTGGGCATTGGATAAAGAGTTGTAGATCGCCAGCAAAGAGAATATAAGAGAATTCACAGTACTTAAGACATCGTGGTAAAGAGTTTATTAGGATAGAGAAGAAAATAGATCCGGGGGATGAACCCTGCGGGACTCCCGAGGTCACAGGCAGAAAGTCAGACTGTTCATCTTGACAAACAAAAGAGAGAGAGAGAGAGAGCGAGAGAGAGAGAGAGAGAGAGAGAGAGAGAGAGAGAGTCTCGCGACTACCGTTTTTGGCTGCGCGCGTATACACGCCATTCAAAGACGACGCTCGCGTGCGCGCGCCTTTGAGCCTCTGCGCGAGAGTATCGCTCAATGGGCCTTTCAAGGCTTTGCTAGACGACGAGATGAAATTCGCGTAATGCTCTCGTCGTCGTCGTCGCGACGTTTGGCTGCGTGCGGGCAAGGAGTTGGGGGAGGTGGAAAGGGCTAGAATTAGATGGCTTTTTCGGAATGGGGGGAGTATTGATTCAAGGTTGGCTGCGAGGGTAAGGTTTGTCTTGGCACGATGTTTCCTTCAAAAATATCTATTCGTCAAAAAATAATATTTTTCAAAAATATTATCTGCACTCAACCAATAAATCCTCTTTTTCGGGAAACGCTTCGGCCAACCGGAGAACATTTTTCCATGAGGCGCCCAGAGCTACCGAGTTAGTTTAACGAAGAGATCTCGCCTTGCCGCCGTAAACTGTCGCCGTCGTCGTCGCCCTCTTTCTCTTTCTCGTTCAAAAGGAAAAAACGCGAAACTGTACAGCGACTCGCCTAATGAGTGTACAACTTCCCGTAGTCTTAATTTCGCGTAATGAGGAGGACCGAGGGAAATGAAATCAAGTCTTCCTCTGGCCCCCTCGCCAATTAAACTCGCCGCGCGCAGGGTTATATATAGGTAGTAGTGCTGTTGGAGTTTTCATTATTTTTTTCTGATGAAGTATGTGTCAGGAGTCCTTCTACTTATATATCTTCCTTATATATCTTCCAGATAAGACACTCTGAAACTTAATATTTATCGATTCCATTAAACATATTCGACAATATTCAAATCTATAACTTTTTTGTTAAATATGACACTATAATGCTCTATGACCTATAGGTCATCCAAATGCTCACCGACCTCCCGAATCATTTGTCGGCGCAATTATATATCTCTCAGCCAGCCATACGCATCGCGCACTCGCAAAGCTGCCGATTCAGCGCGGATGAAAATCGTGTAGATGTCTCGTTATCCTCTAGGCCGTGCGTTCTATGTCTCTCTCTCTCTCTCTCTCTCTTGGTGGAGCTGAAGAGTCGTTAGTGTCCAATCTCTCGCGTCATCGATTCGCATAGTAGTGTATGTGTATGGGGGTATGAGTGTATGTGGGTCGAGATGGGAATCGACGAACGAGGAGGCGTCAACTCCGGAGCGCCGCTGATGCGATATATTTCGACGGGCGTGAAAGAGGCGGGAAGGGAGCTCGGTTTTTACTTCACGTGTACAGAGTCGCTTGTTAGGGAGGAAAGAGTGCGAGAAAGGTCGTTTGATATTAAAAAAAGCTTTAGTTTATTATTACAAAGTTATGTTTTGTTTATAACCTATATGCATTAATTTCACCCGTGTGTAAGGAAGATGATTATTTTACAATGAGCAGGAAAGATCATACCATATTTTTAAATTTAATATAATATAACCAAAACTGCCATAAACTAACAAAAGGTCGAATATGCAAATCAATACAATGCGCCATACAGAAGTAAATATTTCTGTTATTTTTAAAAACAGAACATTCTTCGTGTTGTAAACGGTAAAAGCTTGCGCCCGAAAACCACAAAGACACCAACACACACGTTTTGCATGAAAATGCGCGTAATCGACGAGCAAAAAGCCCACGTACACGGAGCGCGACGGCGTGCAAAAAACTAGCCGGACTTGAGGGCAAAAAAGACGCGCGCGCGTACGTGGAATTTCGCGTGCAAGCGCGCAGGCGTGCAAGGAGAAAAAAAGCTCGCTGCGCGTGACCGCGTCTCCGGTTTCGTTTTCTCAAAGAGGAATTGCTCACCGTTTTGCTAAAAATTTGGATATCAGCAAGGAGATGAATTTCGAAAAAGGCTTATTTATTTTATAATCTGTATAGTAAGATAAAAAAAAGTTCGATTTAGTAATACCGTGCAATCGCACCAAGCCGTGTCCCTCCCATCCGCACGCACCGCACCCATCACACACACACACAAGGAGCGCCTCGCTGCGAAAAACAAGGAACTACCAACGCGGGAGAGGGAATCTCGCGTAAACACGTGCGGAGGGAGATCGAAGCCGCCGTCGCCGGAGCCAATGAACTCTATCTGGCGCGCATCGACGACGCGCCTGGGATATATAACGCCCGCGGCGGTCTAGCCGAGAGAGTGAGAGAACGGTATCAAAGCGTAGTGCGATGATAGAGAGTGTAAGGGGAGGAGAGGCCGGTGATAGGGTTTTTAGTGCGCCAGCATGCTTCGAAAATTTTTTTCGAGAGGGTAGGGCTTGATGCTGTTTCGAGGCTCTTTTTTTTAGGGAAAATGCTTCAATTTATAGATAATATTCTTCATAATACGATAGCATGTAGGTAATTTAATTTTTATTCGGAATTTAACAATGATATCAGAAATAGTGATACATTTTTTATTCAGGGCATATTGACTATTCATATATAGATTTATGCGAACCATAAGGAGAACTTCTAAAGTATCAAATCATTTACTTTTAAGAAGTTGGTTACGCGTGTCAATCCTGTAGATAAGGTTGAGAAAAAAATCAGTCATCATTGTTTTTTACAGTTATTGATTAATTATTATACTGAAGTACGTAATTTCACTATTGGAAACAGTTTTGGAGGTTTTTATTGGAAAAACATGTCGCTATTTTTGGTATCGTCGATAAATCCAAAATGAAAATTAAATTACCTCAGCGCTGTCAATTTTTCAACGGGAATAATAAAACCGGTTGACAATTGTACGTCAACCTTTAGTGTATATTCTTCTTTTGTAATATATAAGCTCGTATCCCAAAAACTGCTTATTCAGGAAGAATGTCTCTTTCAATTGTCTCTAAGTAAATTTTCCACACATTGACAAACAACGGCTTACGTAAAAGACCTATACAATATACCAAGAACGAATAATAAAAAATGATGCCCACTTGTACTAGCAGTGTATATGCCCAAGAAAAACACTAGGACTCCGTTGAGCAGTAGCGCGGCCCTCGAAAACAGAGACGTCAACCCCCTCACCTTTGACCGTGACGCTCGCTCGGCCCCGTAGGCCCGCTCAATTTGTATGTTAATTCGCGAGTGTTTGCCGGCCAGCGGCAGTACGCTTAATAATGTCATGTTTATTCAGCGATGATATCGCGGGGGCGTGCGCGCGGATAAAAACCGGGAGGAGGTGGGGGGATCGAGAGCGAGCTTTGACGCCTCGGGGATGAATATTAATTTGCCTCGCTGGTGCACACACGTGTGCGCACGTGGAAACGGGGCTGAGGCTGATTATGGGGCGTGACGAGGAGAGGAATCTGATTTTTTAGAGAAAACGCGGAGGCGCATAGTTTTATGATGATTTGCTGGCCTTATCACTGTCGCCGAGTGGAAGCTGAGATTGAGTGGTTCTCATAGAACTGTATCATTCCCCGTATTATTATATCTCCTATCGATGAGATAATAACAATCCCCGAAAGGTATAGTGATATTTGAATAAAATGTAGAAATTAGATAGTAGATTTTATTTCGAGAGTATATACGAGTTTTGTTCTTTAGATTGTATCAAATTGACCTGACGCGAAATCGAAAAAAACGGCTCTCAGTTTTACGACTCATAAAAGCGGAAACTCTCCATCGAAAGCCAACAGACACATTACATTCCACTTGTCAATCCAAAATCCCTTTTAATCAAAAGCAACACATCATCCATCCACGGCGCATCCTTCCCTTCCTCTTTTCCGGCGAACACGAAAAATCCTAGTACGACCCTCCTGCGCACCGCAAAAAGCTCGCCCTCGACTTTCCAATAACCCCCGCGTGTGCCGAGCTCGACGCGCGAAACACGTGTGTGCGTGTGTGTGTGTGTGTGTGTGTGTGTGTGTGTGTGTGTGCGTGTGTCCGGCGAGGCGCGAAAAATCGCGATTATACGAGAGTCTGTCGCGCGACGTGTCGTCGTCGTCGCCGCAGCAGCAGCAGCACCACCAGCAGCAGCAGCGCGAGGAGGGAAAAAAAGCTTCGGCCCGTCACGTCGCATACAAATGATGAATTACGGATATCGATCCAGGAGGGTGGCAGAGAGCATCTGCGACTACGCGCCTCCTGTCCGAGAGGAATCCGCTTCACCGAAGTGGTATAAGGGGCTTGCTTTAGTATTTGGGAATCGGTATTGTTGCTGCATTTTGTCCGTCTTTCAACGGTACTATATTTCATTGAAATCCGAAATTATTCATCATATCTCGTGCACTTGGAATTCACTATACTCAAATCCATGCAAAACACAATCAAAGTTTTTCAAATCGCCTCGCCAACGACTAGCCGCGCAAAGAAAGCGTTGATCCCACAACCAGTACTCGTCCCGTGCCATCCCAACCTAATTACCAGCCAATCTAGATGCAAAAAACAAACGCGAAGAAGCCATTCTCCCCGTCGAATATTGCGCTCTCGCGCCGCGGCTATTCTCCGAGGGGAAAAGTCACCTCTCTGCGTAGATTTTGCAATTCCTCTGTGCTTCTCTCCCTCTACTAATTTTCACCGAGTTTAATTGAGTGTGGACCGAGGGTGAGAGGGAGTGCGAAAGAGAAAGTGAGAGCGGGTAGACTCGAAATCGGAAACGAGCCGTCGACGTCGCACAGGCAAATATAGAGAAGGGAATAAATGGACGGAAGGTGGGAAGAAGAGAGAGAGAGAGAAAGAGAGAGAAAGAGCACGTCCGATAGTTTGTTGTCGTCAAGTCTTATGAGTCTGGTTTTAATGTCAGATTTAGAAAGCCCTTAGTGTGTTTCATCTTTGCGAGAATATTGATGCTAAGAAATGAAGAGTATATTTTTTTAAATTGAATATGTATTTATAATAATATTTTTTGCTTAATCCAGTATTTTTACTTATTTCTTTTATTTTGTACGAAGATAGAGATGTTTATAGTTTTTAAACTCTCTGAGACTTTACCATATGAAAACTGCTCCATATAATAATTTAATGATTATACGTTTCGATTACTTATTTGCTTTCCACGTGAATTTCGCGTAATCACAAAAAGTCACTTCGCTTTCCCCATTAAGAGGCGCAGCCGCGATTCGCGCCTCGTCTCCGACGCGTTAACCGAGTGCCACTTACCTCTGCAAAGTCTCTCGCTTTCGGCAGCCCTTCGAGCGTGTAATCGAGAAGCCCCGACACGACTGTTTTAAGAAATTACTTTCGAGATTCAATCGAGTGTATCGCCAAGTGGTATACGTTTTTTTTTTTTTTTAAATTAAGAGCTGCTCGTTAAATGTAGATTTTTAAAACGTGAAGAGGAAATTAAAGCTGTTTGACTGCGTCGTTCACTTTAACGAAGTAACTTTTAAGATTACAACTCTACAATAAACTATGAAAGAAAAAAGTCGTGGTGAAAAATAACTTTCTGATACGTATAGTTACACCAGAATAATACAAATCTTTAAAGATTGTGCCTTTTTTAAAAAGCCTCGCTAAGCGTCGAAACTGCGAGTGAACACTTTCATAAGACGCCTGCAAAAAAGGGACGAAATAAAAACGCGCGCGGCTCGAGATTTCAAATGAAGCCGTTAAGACGGAAGGGACTCAGGCATAATAAAAACGTTCCGCTTAGACAGCGAAATGAAAGTCGTTTCGTTAAACGCCCGCGCGCGACGGCTGATTATTTTCATCGACTCTTCAGCGCGGACGAGGAGAGTGAGTGAGTGAGAGAGGGAGAAAGAGAGAGAGAGAGAGAGAGGGGGAGGGGGGAGTCAATCTAGATTGAATCTACGAGAAGGTGGATCTTTTCGAGAGGATCGTTTATTTTTCTTCCTCTCAGGGAAATTTTCTTAGGTGTCAGGTCGATTTTGTAGGAAAAAGTGAGTGGTTTCAGCAGGTTAGGGCTTTGTGAGGAGGGTTTGAGGATTTTTTTTTTAGTAATCATTGTGCGGCTTATAAAGCCGACGAGAAACTTTTTGTTTTTCGCCGGCTCTGTAAGACCGTGGGGAGAAACCGTAGTAACTCCCCAAGTGTAAACAGTTTCCGCTATTTTCAGTCGTCAACGGGTATCGCTTTATGGACATGACTGGATTGTTTTGATTAGGTGTAGAAGTTGCGCCATCTAGTGATCTTTCTGCGCATTATATAATAGAGTATGAATCGCATTATCTAACTGCTTTATGAAAAATTGAAGGATCTCGAGAAAATGCCTTGGTGTAAAATAATTAATTTAGTTAAAAATATTATTCAAGCGCAAAATTATGCCTATATTAGTCAGTTTAAAAGAGCGAAGAAACGAATAAATGCACCACGTACACGCGCCGTAAAAATAATGAATTACCATTTATCCGATATAAACATTTTTACGCGGCGTAAAAACGCGCCGCATTTTAACGGGTCTAATGAATTTCTCGTAATAAAAAAGCACGTAATTAAACGGGAACACATTCAAAAACTCTGTGTGTTTATAGCTCTCGTAAAATTACCTTTATCTAAGCCAAAGGGACAACTCTCCGCGACTATACACGTGTGTATTTGAAATCACGTGCACGCGATTATACGAGGAGAAAAAACGGTGGGGAGGGAAGAGAGATAAATCATTTCGCGATTTTACGAGGGCATGAGCAGGAATTGGCTAGAATTTACTATACCGAATTTCCAGCGCTGTGAGTTACGTACTCGTAAAGTAATGACGAGATTCGCGATGGACAATGGACAAAATTCCTTTTTCATAACCAGTTTGGCTGATTTTCATCAGTGTTTTGATGGATTTTTTGCGTACACTGAAATCTGTTATAAATATTTTCCTCGTAACATAATCATTTACTTATAAAATTTCAAGAATTTTTTAAAACATTTAGAATCAAGCCGCTCTAACCGTACCTATATTCTTTCTAAAAATCTTTCAGTAGCAGGCGCGTCAAGTTCCCTCGAATTCAGCCTCCTCAGGGCGTCTCTCCTCCTTTACCGTGGCGATTAATATTTAACTCGCGCTAAAGCCACCGCAGCCGCGCGCCAGCTGATTCCGCATGCGGCCCGTTGGTCGCGCCCCTTAACGACTCTCGCGTGTACTTTGCATTCCGGAGCGCTGCGGCGCGTTATCGCTTTTAAGGCGCGGCCCCTCTCGGGGGCCGTCTTCGTCGTCGGAGAGCATTTTTTTTGTAGGATAGTGGGAGAGAGAGAGAGAGAGATAGGAGACGTGTTTATTGAAATTTTTATGAGGGCTTACGGGCCGTTCGGGCCGCGCGTGACGATAGTTTTTGCGGTGGAGTCTATGTTAAATACTAGAATATTTTCAGTTGTTGCGGGCAACAAGTTTTTAAGGTGGTTTTATTAAAATCGTAAAATCTGCATATGTAAATAATATTGAAGGCTGTTACTGTTCAGATTTTCATAAACAAATTGATATAGTTTTAATATTGTTTAAAAATTTGTGTTTTAACATGAGGAAATATGGAAGCCACACTGTTGTTACGAGTGAATGCTCGCAAATTAATAAATAAATGGAGGACAACTCGATAAAAAACGGCACGGCGTGACTCGGCGGGGACTTGATCCCCGGACCTTTCGTTTTCGCGACGAGTGCTCTGACCACTGAACTACCGAAGCCGATGCACGTCTTTCGTCGAGTTTTCCTCATGTTGCTCGATGCACACGTAACACTGTTGACATGGAAAAGTGTTGAAATTAAAGTACTTAAATACTGCAGAATTATAGCAAAAACGAGATATCGAATAAGTAAATTTCATGTTTTTTAAAGCTATTATAAAATATACCAAATAGGTAGGCGAATAAAATAAAAAGATGTTTTAGATCAATGTCAGAAAATTCATGGTTTGACGGCATTTACTAGTCAAAATAACCAACTTCTTAACCTTTATTTTAAGAAAACCAAAAGTATTAGCACACATTTAGACTTTTAATAGAACCACCTTAGCAGAGACACTGACATTAATTAATTGCGCTGCAATAAATGTTTTGTTTATATAAACTTGAACATTAAATTCTTCTCTCTTCGAGATGTACTGAACATTATACCAGTTCATTAATAAAAAGCCACTATCGCACCTATCAATCTTTTACTAATTGCTTACCTAGAAATTTACTTTGATAAGTGTCAAGGTTTTAATTAACAAGTTGAATGGTTATAAGAAACAGAAAATGATAACCACAGTTCAATCAATCAATTTGTTAGCGTTGAACAATGTATCGCGTAGCCTGCACTGACACTCGGAAAATAAGTTTTACTATTATTACCCCTTACAAAATATTCCCAAGTGGATAATCGATAAACAAAAGCTCAATAACTCGGAATGAAATAATCTTCTGAAAATGCCTTATTTCTACGAAATCAAAATGAATGAAGCCACAACTTTCTTAGCCATTACAAGAAAAGCCACTTTATCAGCACACATCTCCCTCGCATTTATCATTCATCAGCCGGCACGACATCAACATCCCCCTACAAGTTACATGATCAAACGACTGGTGTGCATCTCTCGCGCACCTGAACCGAAATTAACCAAACATCAGGCACACGCGCGCGAAACTTTGCGTAGTTTTCATGAGCTGAAGCGGGCGCCGCGCACGAGGAGTTATGCTTGCGTGCGCCACGGCACGTAGCGCGTAATGGAGGCGCGAATTGCCGTGCGAACTGTACGTCGTCGTCGAGGTGCGAGGAAAAAGTTATATACGCTCGGCAGGGACGAGCGATGGGCTACGTGAGCGCTAGGCTAGTAGACTCTCCTATACGCCGTAGGCTTGCAGGAATAGGCTTTTCGAGTTTCTTTGGGATTAGTAATGTAACCCAATTCTATACATAGAGTTGGATTGAAAATAGTATTAATGGTTTGAAAATCAAATGATCGATTTAGATTTTAATGGAAACATATTTCCACTAACCTTTCTTGAGCATATTCAACTCTTACGGTATACATAAATTCCATGAAAACTTACTTAAAGTATAGTGTTTCAGTATACAGCGCATGACAAACGGCATATTAAACGCCATAACGCAGAAAAGGGCCAAGCGCGCGGCGGCGCAGGAAGCATAAGTAAGCGAAATAAAAGGCGATGCGTCGCGTGATAAGGAGCTGTATAATAAAGAGAGAGAGAGAGAGAGAGCTGGCTCGTATTTTACTACACCCGGAAACTCCCACTCTGCTCGAGCTCGCGTATTCCGGAAGAGTGGATTGCGAGGAGAGTCCGGCCTGCCAGTCATCGAGGCCACTTTGTATGAATTAATTATTCCCGCGCATATAGAGAATAGTTTATTAATCACCAAAGAGATGAAGTGTCTTTACTTTTTTCTTTATCACATACGAGTAGTCGACTCATTGTTTAAGAAAAGCATACTGCATTCCTCAAAATTGAAACGCGCACGACATGTCATCTCAGTGTTCTCAGCAAGCGTCTTTCAATACGAGCACTTCTCTATCTCTCTCCCTCTTTCGCAGACTCCATTAATGGCGTTCGATCGCCGACACGCGAAAAACTCGACGTACCTACCTATCCTTCTCTCGAGAAAGGGCAGAGGCGGGGAATAGCAGTAGCAGCGAACCGTTGTTGTACTCCCGCGAGAGAGAGAGAGAGAGATAGAGAGAGAGAGAGAGAGAGAGAGAGAGAGAGAGAGAGAGAGAGAGAGACGGTCGGATTGGAAAAGCCTTTTAAATAGATTGTAAATTCACTCGGCCGTGCTCGCACGCTCGCTCGCCTGGCCATTTTACAAATGAATGAGACCAAAGGAGAGAGAGAGAGAGAGAGAGAGAGAGAGAGAGAGAGAGAGAGAGAGAGAGAGAGAGAGAGAGAGAGAGAGAGAGAGAGAGAGAGAGAGAGAGAGTGAGTGTATACGTGTATGTGGACTGGCCGTGGTGTGGATTTATGGACTCCTAGCTCGTTTTTTAAATATCGGTGACGGAGGAGGCGATGGAGTAGAATTTAATGGTGCATTGTTTCCCAAGCTTGGTTTAGATGTTATACGCGGTCGCTTGCGGTTAATCATTTTGGCTAAGTATTATTATTCTTTCTCTCGTCTTTTATCCAAACCTAACGAATATATCGTGACGATTTACAATATTAAGTCTTTTAATGTTAAAGCCACTTTAGGTCACTCATTAGTTTCTAGCATACAGCGTCAATTATCCTAATTAAAATCTTTTTACAGATTATTAATTAACAATAAAATGAACAAGAGCGCGCGCGTGCGCGCGCGAGAGAGAGAGAGAGAGAGAGAAAGCCCAATTATATTTGTATGCCGCTAATTGTTTGATTACGCAAATCCAATCAGCCGCGCGCGTCTCGTCTCCTTTTAATTGACGAAAAAAAAAAGAAATAACATTGTTGTTTCCAGGAAAATTCGAAGGCAAAAGAGAAAAGTCGGCTCTAAACTTGCGATACCGGCCACATAATCGACGAGCGTACATGTACCAGACGTCGTGCGCTAGCCGATCCCTTCGTTAGACCCTTACTATCTCGGCTCTCTCCTGGATCATTAATACCCGCCAGCGTCAGTCAGGCCAGTCAGTCGCTTGTACGCGCGACGTCCTCGTCATTATTATCCCTCCCGCCTCGCGTCGGGATTTGGCATGTCGCCTCGTGGACCTCGCTCTCGTACTCTCGTTTTTTTACAGCATTCGATTTTTTAGACGACTGGGAGGAAGAGAGGAAGTTCGGCTTGTTAGATGGTTTAAAACGTGATTTATTAGTCGTGACGCGGGGCTACACAGAGGGTTATTAATTTTTTGCCAGATCTTTCTGGTATTTAGATAGACAGATATTATATAAGACAGATAATTATTGGAAGCAGATAAGAAAAGCACCACAGGAACTCGTTGAGCCCAGTAAACGTAATCATTATAAAGAATCACATTATGGTAATGTTCTTTTTTCTTATACGACTTGTCGATTTTGAACTATTCGAAGACAAGGCGCTGGCCGCAGCTTGATTGACAAATAAGTAAGAAAAATCATTCACTATATGAATTTTAAACATTTTGAAAGTCTCCCACTTACGTTTTACACCATTTACACTATTCCGCACCATGTGATTGCTAAACGCGCGCATAGATTCGTCCGAAAATATTTCTGACTCTTCCTCCTTTCTCTTTCTTCTCTCAGCTGAAAGGACAAGAAGTGGATTGATTCTGGACTCGTCGGACTCTCTCCGGAGAGAGACAATTTGTACTCGAGAGGAACAGTCACGCCATTTTTCGCCGGGAGATGCGCTCGTTAATCAATCCGGGCGCGACGACTACCTAGCTCCCTTTCATTTGCGCCGGCCCCCGGCTGCTTTTTTCGCCATTCTCGGATATAGCGCCAGCTGGGAATTGAAATTTTCCGATCCTCGAGATTTAGCGTGTCGATTGGATTTTTCATTAAGTTTCACGCGCGAGTAGTAGTCCCAAGGAAAAATCTTTCACGTACGAGGATTGTCAAAACAGGGAATTCCGTCGTCAGCGTTAATTGACGATTGTGTTGCGTCACACGGCACAATCGGCCGATTCTTCGCGCGAGCAAACAATCCCATTGAAAATCAATATTATTTATGTAAGCCTGTTTACCTTTGTAATTTCCGCCGCTCTCGAGCACATAGCCAACACAACACTGCACGCACGCCGAGGTCAAAACCAATATTTTCCGAAACGCTAACGAAGTAATTGCGTCGCGTCGCTTTTATAAACAACGATTGTGCCCGAAACGAATGATCAATCGAAATAATGGCACAGCTCTCGGCACAGGGAATCATTATATCCTCGCAAGCTTTGTTAAGCGCAGGATGATTATGCGTTGTTGTTTTGCTTGAAGCGCGAGTGCTCGCCATTATCGATTGCCGTCTAGTCTATGTACTGCAGTTGCTATGAATTGAGTTAATATAACTATGTGTTCTTTTTTAAGTAAATGCTGGGGCAGTAAAGTGCTGTTAATAGTTCGGTGCGAATAATAAATGTTTGCGTGGCTGGTTTGGAATTCAATATAACGCATAAAATCATTTTCTTTTTGCGTAGGAGATAAGCTAGAAAAGAAGTTACGTTTCAGCAGTTCGTTATCACTAATTTTACGGCGAGAACACACATCTGTTACTGAAACATCCATCATAAAGAAAACATAAGCGCGCCCTTATTTTAAAATTTCACGTTAAGCTCGAATCAGCCTTTACAGACACTCCTGCGCGCACCATGCGCGAATAAACAAGTAGCGCGCACGCACTTTTACGCGAGCAAGACGGATCGCACGCCGCGGCGTAAAAACGCCGATGGCTCCGAATGATTGATGCGACGGCCATAAAAAAGGCTCGCGACGAGTATATATATATTCGCGTGGTGCTCTGAGTTTTGGCGCGAGAGGAATTTCGGCGAATGGATGGAGTAGGTTACGAGTGGCTCCTTTTGCCTTTTTAACCGGGAGCTGGAGTATTGGAATATTATCGTTTTTCAAGAGTATATTTCCGCAGGAACCGAGTGGGCACCTGCGGTCGTATAAATATTTATTGATAGTCGCGCAGGGAACGGTATTATATATAGATAATACACGCGACAGCTGCGGGTACCGAATAAACATATACAAATCAGTTTATAAATTTCTTAAAACTGCGGTGGCGAAAATAACTTTCCAATTCCGAGCCCTTAATCCATAAAACCATTGCAACACTAAGCCTAAAGAAAGACGCTGTGTGCAGCCGACATTGCTCGCGATTACACAAGGCTTGCGCGACAACTTTTTATATTCTCTCCCCGAAGATAAGGCGCATTGTTCATACGCGCGTTTTCGAAGCAAATTTAATATGCATACACGGCCTTTCGGGTATAGCGAAATCTTACTACAATTATTATACGTAAGATGGATGAATGCCAGTCGGTTTGACTCTTTTAGCCTTTGACAAGGGGTTGACTTTTTCAATGAAATAATAAAGTGTGAAAAGGTATGTTGTAATAAAGGCAAAATATCTAGTTCTCTGCTCTAAACACGGAGCATATCTAAATACACTGTTAAGATATCCAAGCTCACTCATGAATTTTTTTTTAGTTATGATATAATTTGAAAAACACAGCTGTTTAGAACTGTGTGTACTCGAGGGTCGTGTACAATATACTCGAAGCGGCTTGATATCGGCGAAAATGATCGAAAGCCAACACCTCCTCCGTCCACACAGCCCAGCCGCAGCAATCGGAATAATTAAATTAATCGCACATACACACCAGGCCATGAAATTCCGAGTGACCACCGGAATTAGACTCTCCCCCCTCTGCCCTCTCGACTTTTTGTCATAAACTAATCCACTTCGCTCGCTCGCTAAACTCGGCGCGCGGAGCGGAATTCCGGTATCTTGGGGATTCAGCGCACGCTTTGCCGAGTCCATTATAGAGATTGCACGCGAGCGAACACGCCCGACCTTATAATACGCGCCAGAGTCGGCCATGCGCGAACTTCGCGGTGCGCATTGTTTCTCGCTTTTTGGGCCCTGAAAATCGTCGTCGAGGAGGAAGATGAGGGGGAGGCGGAGAATTATCGGGTTGAATTTTTCCGATTTTGAGCCGCACTGTAGCGAATTTCAAGCAGTGGCCCGATAAAGGATTCAACGGATGGAAAGATTAAATGTACTTGAAAAAGGAAAATTCTTGATTTTAAAGTGAAATTACATTACACAGTTATTTAAAAAACTCATTCTTTTTTTCAGCAATTGTAAATAACATCAGTTTGTGTAACAAAATATGGAAAAGGTGATCCCCGGATATGCTTAAGTCTCTCTGTGCTGCATGTCACCGAATGACGAAACTGACTATTAAATGAATTTCTGAGTAGCTTGTTTTCTTGCAAAGCGGAAGCCACTTCTCCAAGTAACTTTAATCCAAATTAATCGTACACATCATACACGGACATCATTACCATAAATTTCAATAATCCAGCTTCCCCCGGCGCAGATTGATTAAAATCATCACTACTACTAAACCTCGGTCTTACGTCACACCTCGATCGGGGCCCTCTCCTTATACATTATTCGGCTTGTCAACCTTAAAATACGAAATCATAGCCCCGATAATCACGCGCTGTACCTCCGAAAAATATCACCGACGCGCGCACGCATAATAAAACCGCAATTTCCGCGTAATTTCCCCGCAGCCGAGCGATCGTGCGCGGCTCTAATTTTTTCATTTTTCCGTCGCCCGCCCGTGCCTGCATAAGTCACGCCAAAGGCTAATGGGGCAATAAAGCAGGGGCGTGTAAGGAAGCGAGGATGTATGTACTTCGAGCGGAGGGAGGGCGAAGAGAGATAGTAAATGAGCGCTGGCGATGGGCGCGGTTTGTCACCGAACTGGTTTCGTTTGGGCGTTGTAGGGCTAAGAGAGAGAATTTAGATTGGTATCGTTATACGAAAGATTTTCGTAATTTTTAAACATAACTTTTTGATAATCTTTTGGAGAAAGCCACACATTGGCCTTTGTTAATCGATTAAAGAATTTGTTTAAAAAAACTAGTAGGTTAAAATGTAAATCATGCTAAATTGATGTCGTTTTGGTTTTATATTTAAAGTTAAAAATTGATCTTTTACAAATTTTTGGTCTTTTTTAATAAAAAAAAACCGTAAATTTTGATTAAATGTATGCTGGTTCTTAAAATTTTTCAATTCCTACGAACTCCTATTAACTGCTGTTACCTTCTTCTTATTTCTGCAGAAAGCACCATCGATTCTCATACAAAATACTCCAATCCTTCATTCGTGAAATCTTAAAAAATCACCGCGTACACGCTCTTCTTTAAAAATCCTCGCTAGCGTGCAAAGCTTCCTCTTTCTCTCGTGTTTTCCCTTCTTCCTCCCGCTTCCCCCTCTCTTTACTCTCCCTTTCTCTCCCCAAGAGATGTTCGAGGGTCGCGGAAATTAGAATAGCACCCCTCGCTGTCAGAAAAGTAAGACAAATTCCGTGTAATTTCGGCGCTTCTCCGTGGGAGCGCAAAAATAATGTCGCCCTAACCTCATTATTGGCTCGTGGGGGGAGGCGAGCCTCTTTTTTCTTCATTTTCGCTTTCTATCCGTCTTCCGCGGCACCGCTCCCAAGACTTTATTTTACACAGTAGCGGAGATAAGCTACTACTGCGGTCGGATTTGGCAATGGCTCAGAGAGTACGTGTATGGTGTGAGCGTATATAAGGATAAGCGGATGTTTATAAGGTTTAACGAGTGGAACTTGGTAGGTGAGATCGATGGTTAGATAATTAAATTATGTGGATCTCTAGACAATGCTTTTACAGGCTAATTGAAACACTTCGAAAATAGTGACTTTTCTGAAGATTGTGCGAAATTTTCGTAATAATGCATTTAATGGAACGATGAATGTGCTCATATACTAAGAAGTAATTTCTTGTATTTCTCGTATCTAATCAATCCACTAAGCACTCTATAATGCAAATATCAAAGTACAGCCAAACGTATATTGTTAAACTCATTTCTTGGTCTCTACCTACTTAATTGGTCAGCATATCTAGCTAATTTCATGTATCGATGAAGCACGCTGTAAATTAATCTCAATAAAAAACAAAAGCAAGTAAATAACACGCACGGGTATCACGAGCCATTTCCATCTATCATTAAAAAAAAGCGAAAATAAATTTAAAAAAAACCGAAAATTCGAAATAACGCATCGGCCCAAAAACGGATTTTTGACCCGCCATCACACAAAAAAAAATGAGACCTGTCTGGTTAAAATCGACCGTGTAGAAGCTGCGATTCAGGCGTACACACACACACACACACACACAGAGACACACATACAGATATTTTCTAAAATCATGTGATACAAACTTCTAACACCTTTAGTCATGTTTCTAAAATTTTACTGTACAAAGCTTCCTCTAGGAGGTAGCAAAAATATTACTTTCATTAAAATGAAGTTATACGTCAGATTAATAGTTGTAATTTCTAATATTTTTGCAACTGAGTATACTACACAGACATTTTATGACAAATATGAGGGTTCTTTTTAAGATTTCATATAGAATATTCTCTAATTTCATTGCTCTGATATTTTTAATGAATACAATTTCCGTCGAGAAATTGCGGTTTTGATTGTATCTTAAATTTACAATGTTTATGACGCATAATTTAAACTGATAATAATGGCACCTCTGGACTAATCTAAGAGGATTATGATTTAAACTTTCACTTGTGATGGATGAAGGGAACTTATTTTTGATATTGAAATTTAAAATTTTCCGGTATAGCTGACGATTCAAACTAATTAATTTACTTTTTCTGAAAAATCAAATAGCAAAACAAACTTCTCCATGGGTTTATAAACACATACGTTTGACGAATAAACATAGTTCACTTCTACATCCAATAAACTTTCCAGTTCACAGCATTATTTTTCCGCCAGATGCATCAGCGCCAATTATTGAAATTTCTGCCAGTTCGCCTTAATTAAAATAATTATCAATTTAAACAAAACCCCGGTACAACTCGCCTCCTCGGCCTCTCTCCTCTAGCATTTTTCCAGCCGCCTAACGAGCTACAAATAATTATACGTCCACCCTTACAATAAATTATCAAAAAAGGCATGCCGAAACTTCCGATGCTAATTACTCCCCGGACGACAAAGAAACTTTTAATTATCGTGTCTATTTGTCATACACATTCCGGCGTAGAGGAAAAATTCGCCGGTGAAGAACAACTTTTTCAATACACGAGCAGGAGAGGATAGTGCTGTCAAAATCGGCGAAAGAAAGGCGGGAAATTGAAGCGGCGCTTCCAATTAAAAATTCCCTCTGCTTTCTCCAATTAGAGCGAAGTAATTCGCTGGCGCGTGCGCGGGTTGACGACCGGATTTTCGTTTGTTGCTCGCCCTCGCGTCGATGCGATCGGTAGGCGTGGAAAATTTTTTCGGGAATAGAGTTCGCAGCTTTGATGGGCGAATAATTGCATTTTTTTTTTCGAGATCCGATTCGAGAGCTGGTCAAATGTTTTCGAGCGCAGGTCTGGATTGACGTTCCAGAGTAGTTTCGGTATGAAATTTGTAAATTTTCGTGTACTCAGGATGCAAAACGTTTATTTTGAAGGATTTAAGTAGTTATACTTATCCTTATGGAGTCATTAGGCCAATCGGATTGTAAACTTACCTGTAACATAAAAATAATGCAGCATGTGAAAATACTATTAGATAAACTAATTTTAACTTTTATAGCATGGTGTGACCTAAGTCCGCACTTAGGTCACGCCTATCTGTGACTTAAGTAGTCCATTATTGCACGGCGTTTATCGCACTCGCTACGCTCTGAATTATCGCCCTCGCTACGCTCGGGCGCTAACTTCCTGCCGTGCAATAATGGGCCACTTAAGTCACACGTATCGTAATGTACTATTATATATATTTTTCTCAAGATTGCATAAAGAAATATCAAATTGAAAAGAAATTGCATCGTTTTAACCTGGATATTCAGTACAGGCTAAAAAGATTAATAACGATAAAATGCATATTAATGATATTTAATCCACGTCAATAAAAAATTCCACACAAAAACCATCTATTTATCCAAAAGACATCTCATCTTCCCTCTATGCAAAATCTTGTTGCCATCTTATCGCGGATAAGGAATTGGGCAACGATAAGTATAAATACGTATTCATACAGTACGTTCCCTGTATTACGTCACTCATTCTCAGAATCTTGCAACATGTGGAAGATCGTTGGTACTCTCCTAGTACTATCGTTGGCTCAGAGTAAGTGTTATTTTCAATCGCAGTATTTTAAAAATGCGATATTGTTTTATATTCATAATATAATATAGAATTTTGAAATTAAAAATTTATTTTCTATTATTATCAAAAATTCAAATAATGCGCCTTCTTCAAAACTCTATAGTTCTAGTAAGAGTATAGAACTTTCTAACTTTTCCTACAGCTTGGGCCCTGCCGACAGACCAGGACGCCAGCCTTACTCCGCTCATAACCAATGGCAAAGATGCTCTCCCGGGCCAGTTTCCGTACCAGGCATCCGTCGTCGTGCGCCGTCCGCTGCTCGGCGACGAGCTCCGCTGCTCTGGCTCAATCCTCAACGACCGCTGGATCCTCACTACGGCCCAGTGCGCTCAAACGAAGGTTTTAATTGGCAAGGTGCTTGTTAAGGCTGGCCAGCAGAAGCGCGACCAAGACGGCGATGAGGTGCAGACGCGCGGAATCGCGTTGGTCATCATTCCTAACGATGCTGAGATTGGGTAAGTATGATATTGACTAATGTGATATGATAAATTTGATAATGGCACTAATTTTTGTTTATTCAAACGTGTGGTTTAATTTTAAAGTACAGTGACGAATGTGGCGATAATTTTTTAATTTCACACTTTAAAAATGATTTGGGTGCTTTACTCATCATGTAAATTCCAAATCATTCATGAAAACTTTCAAAAAGCAAAGTCTAATTCAGATGACTTTGAATCCATTCCAGCCTACCCCTGCTGATCAGACAAAACGACATCGGTCTGATCAAGTTATCCAGCCCCCTCAAGCTCAACAAGCGCGTACAGCCGGTGAAGCTGCCACAGAAAAACAATCAGCCTAAGGGTGGCGCCGTGGTCAGCGGTTTCGGAGCCAAGTCACTCATAGTCGTGCCCCAGCTACCGAAGACGCTTCAGTGGGCAAATGTCACCATCCTTAGCGAGGGCACCTGCAAGGACGCGCTTCGCTCGATCTCCATCATCAACAAGGACAGACTGACGGACAAGCAGCTCTGTACTGGCCCGCTGGATGGCACAGTCACTGCGTGTATTGTGAGTGCCTTTTATATGTTTCAATTTCGTCGTACTGAATGCAGAATCCTACTAACGATTGTATTAACATTTATTTTACTTCTAGGGTGACTCCGGTAACCCTTTAATCAAGAGGGACAATAAGAAAGAGGCAATTCAAATCGGTATTCTCTCATGGGGAGCACTTCCATGTGGCAAACGCGGTTCACCGATTGTCTACACTAGTGTTTCTTCACACGTTGAGTGGATCGAGAAGAGAATCAGCGAGAACTAGTTTTATTATATTCTGAATTTAAATAAAGTTGATTATGTATTTGAAGTTAAGAGTTTTTAGTATGTAGTTCTAATTAAATATTGACATTAAATATAATTATCCTACGTACAAAGAAATTTTACCTTTTTTAATGACCTTTTGATCTATCTTACCAAACATAAAGTTGATTATACACTGAGGAAAAACATATTGGTGGAGGTTACTATATTACATAGTAAAATTGATTACAGTTATTAATACCATCATTTCTCCTGTAATAAACTATAATGTGCTAATAATGAATATACTAGTTGAGTTCTAAAATAACTTTGAATTATAGTAAACGTATTATTGTTAAAAAATCCATATTTTACAGTAATTTTAAATTCTATTGAAAGTTCTATTGTAAAAAAATTTTAAAAATATAGTAATTTAGTAATTAATAGCATATTTCATAAGAATCTTCACTGTAATCTTGTTTGAATATATTGAGTAACGAAAGTTCTTTTACTATATTATAAGCTATATTTTTATAAAAATGTCGTAAATTTATTTTAGACCTTGCACGATTAAAATATTAATTAGCAGTTTTAACATGATTTATAAAATTTAATAATTAGGTGTTTAATCTGAATTAGAAAAAAGAAAGTAATGATGACTAAAATAATAATCGCTAAAGCCGTCATTATTCAAATAATATGATAAGATATGACATAAAAATAATACCCGGATGGAATTTCAAAATTAAGCACCGAATTACAATGCAGTAGATATATATTTAAATTGAAGAACCAATCCACAATTTTTTTATTTTTTGACTGGCTTATATTTTTAGTTACTACTTTAGATACTACGGGAAAGATACGAAAATGAGTTTTTGAAATAATTTAGGTATTTGTTGAGAATTGGAAATACTAAATTTTTTGTAGAGCATAATAGTACATTATGTACAATAGTACATTTATTTACGCAAAGGCGGGAATAAAGAAAAGAAGGATGGATTTATATCTAAATGCTGCATTATGAAGATAATTGAATGATTGTATTTTTATAAAAGTCAGTATAGACGGTAAAAATTTCTCGAATAACAATTATTGATTATATGAATCAATCTATTGATAGCATTTGGAATTTATGTAAATAAAATATTGTAAATATTTATATATATTCAACATTAATATTTTTGTACAAAACGTTACAGAATTTAATGTGTAGTATGTATTATGTTTAAGATATTAATATAAAGGAAAAGTACACACGAATAATTGAAATAATAGATTTATTAATATTATGTAAATTAAAATAATAACGTTTGATCGATAAATTAGAAAGAAAGTTCATTAAGGAGACCTACTCAAATTTAATACGTGGAGTTGATCATATTATCAAATAATTTTAGGTACAGTATGAAATGTAGAATGGATTATCATTCTCAGACAAACAGGAAATGATTCAACGCACATGTTAATATCACCGCTTATCGTAATTATTGCAAAAGGATGTATGATATAAAAGTACAAAGTTCATTTTACAGGAGAAAGTCATTAAGCATTTGTAGTATCTTTATATAAAGCGGATTATCCATATATAAGTGTACTACACTTAATATTTGAAGGTCATATAACTAGTATATATATTTTGTATTGAGTTCAAATGTATTGTTTATTACTAAAATAGAATGAATTAGTATTGTATATAAGTTGATACGAGAAAGATTTCTCATATAATCTGAAAAATTAATTTTATATATTCTAGAAACAGTAGTAAATATTTGACTAAAATTTTCCTGTATAAATAATTCAACAAGGTCGTATAATAAAAAATAAAGAAACCAAAATAAACTGTTCATATTATACGTCTAATTTTATCTTTGTATACTCTGGAGATACTTCACATACGATTCAGGTGCATAATTAAATTTTAAATTCTTATCGCGGTTCCTTGGATATTGCAAATTTATCAGAGTTCGATAAGCCATCTAATATTCATGATATGGCAGATTTCTGGTTAACATTCGTATATAAACACCCTGTGGTGCATCATTAGGGCGTATTCCAACTCTAATATGTCGAGGATAACACAGGTCGTAGCGGCGGTCCTGCTGGCCCAGGGTAAATTTCAAGAAGAAATTATCGAAGACTCGATTTACATACTCCATTTTTACTCTAGTGGATGGTTGTCTAGTTCTATTAACATTTTTCTCAGCGTAATAATCTATGTAATTTTATCAAGATCACTATAGGATTTCGATTAACATCAGAACGAATCTATTATACTTTCTACTAGAGTAAAAATTTGCTACTATAAATTTTGAAAACGTTCTAAAGCAAATATTTAAAATCAAAACACATTATTGCATTCCGAATCATAATAAATAATTCCTTGTTTTCAGTCGCCTGCACATGCGGGCTCAGCGTCAATACCTTTATCACTGGTGGCAAGGATGCCTTCCCCGGCGAGTTTCCCTATCAGGTGTCCGTTCAGTACGGTGTGCCTCCCTTTATTAAATACCTCCCAGTATGCGGTGGTTCCATTTTAAATGAACGTTGGATTCTTACCTCGGCCCAGTGCCTCACCCTCATTCCGCGGTTGGGTAGGGTCATCGTCAAAGCCGGAAAGCACGAGCTCGATAAGGACAGTGAGTGGGTACAAAAGTCCGAGGTTCTGCTTCGACTCGTTCACAAGGATTACCGAGGGTACGATTACTTTTTTAATAAACATTTGGTTATCGGTTGTATGAGATAACATCAATATAACATTTTTAGCAGTTTATAAACATTATGTTAACGCATCTGCGTATCAAAAATGATCACTTTTGTTTGATGCACTCATTTAAAGTGAATGCAAGACTGTGTTCTTGACAAAGCACGCAATAAGATTATCATTACCTGACCAAAATGATATAATTTAATTTAACGTTGAATAAAATATACTATAAATAATAATTTACTAAACAATTACAGAATTTTGAAACTCATTCCTCCCTACAATATCGGTCTGCTGAAGCTCAAGACTCCCCTGCAATTTAACGAACGGGTGCTGCCGATAAAGCTGCCCAAGGAGTTTGAGCTGCCTGAGGGCGCAGCAACAATCACCGGCTGGGGTTCTGTTTCCAAGAACGCCATCCCTAAGCTGCCCAAGGTGCTGCAGGTGGCTGAGGTACCTATCATCACCGAGGCCAACTGTCTCGATGCCCTTAGAAGTATTGCCCCGACCGAGACTCTGACTGACATCCAATTCTGCACTGGTCCTCTTGATATGACAATTGCTGCTTGCACTGTAAGTATTACCAATGTTGAAAATTTTAAAATGTCTTTGAAAAATATTTTTTTTACGCAAATATGAAGCTGTGTCTTGATGAAATTGTAATGAATTTTTGTTCTATTTTCAGGGCGATACTGGTGATCCTCTAGTACAATTCGATGAAACCGACAATACTACAGTTCTAATCGGTATCACGTCTTGGGCGCCTTTCCCGTGCGGTTCTACTGGCTCTCCAACTGTATATACTCTGGTCTCTGCCTTTGTCTACTGGATTAATGAACGAATTGCGGAGAACTCATAAATTATAAAACAAAATGATTTTATCATGTAAATAAATAATAAGGGCAATAAATTGTTTATTTCATACTATAGTGTAAAGTTGTTATTTGTAAAAAATAATTCTTGCTATGAATCAAAAACTTTTGTTCTTGCTTACTATTTTCGTAGAAAATTTTGTTATTCAACGCAAATCACTCATAAATATTTAGAATTTTATTCAATTTCAGTTTTCAGTTGATAACGGAGAGTAAGAATTCAATCAAAATACATTTCATTTAACTTTAATTAGAGGTTTCCCTTGAAAAAATGATGAACCAAACAGAGAATCTACTTGGACTATTATTTTCTCAGAATAAGAAATAATGAATTAAAGTGGGTCTTTACATTGTAACCGAGTAAATTAAGTTTCATAGTTTCGCGCCGAATTCCTGCTCGCATAGTACATTGATGACAAAATAAACTCTATATCGTACGATCATAAATACGATGCTCAAAGCGTATTTGCTCTCTGTCCGTTCTCGCCTGCCGAACGTTCACCACTCTCTCTCTCTCTGATCGCACGTCAAGCCTACAAGAGATCCGATCAACTAGTGCTCATCCTCCTCAGTGCGAAGACCTTCACGAAGACCCTCACGAAGATCTTGGCCGAGGCAATCATTCGTCAGGCACTGGAGATGAGACACATAGCGTAGAAAGATCCATGCTGAGGGGTGGAATTTGTTAAAGTGATCAACGTAGTGCAACGGTTCATCGTCACGACCCAAGATGTACGAATGTTGATGAACAGTAGGCGATTGATCATAAAAAAGTGAGTTTGGCAGTGCAGTGGCTGAGCGCGACGGCCAACAATTATAAGCACTATAAAAGTAAGCGAGCAACCGTCAATATATATACCTTTATAATCACTCATATAATTTTTGTAAACTCGGTTACGAAAATTGGATTGCGAGCGTACATATACATATATTTATTTAACTAACGTCTAATTTCGATACTTTGCTTTGATATTTGTACTATTACAAATCTTATGACTATTTATACATACATAATTTATTTACCTTTAGTGATAACAGTAACGTAATTAATATTAAGTATTTACAACATCTTCGATTGTTATGAAAGATCTGCGTAGTTCGCTCTACGATTTACCAGCTGAATTAAAAAGATAATATCTAACTAATATAATTTATAAACTGATTAGATATCAATCACTTCGTAAATTGTTAAGATATGATTCAATAGATCTTTAACTTTCTGTCAACGTAATACTCTATAAATATATATTACATGGCTAATAGATACGCTATTGATGCCTTGATTTACTTTGATATAAATGTATTCGTCGATTTCCGTTTCTCTATCAGTTTCCAAAATGATTGCCAAGCTTACTATTCTTGTCTGCCTGCTGGCTGTTGCTCATTCTCGTAAGTAAATTTATAAATCGCAATTCTGATCAATTCTGATTTTCAAGTTTACTTTCCTATATATTTATTGAAACCAGAGTAAAGTACAAATGAAATACAAATGATGTATTCATTGAACATATCTTACATTACTAACGTAATCCAGCAGAGGATACA
>JAPYZO010011123.1:49-18598 GCA_030522905.1 Torymus flavipes
CAGCATTTGATTTCCCAGCATTTGATTTACCAGCATTTGATTTACCAGCATTTGATTTTCCCTTTGGTTCTGAAAGAATAATGCAACAGTAAGTCCATACGTAACAATAGTTAACTCTTTACCTATGCCACATAACCTATGCCCTATTCAACGTGCACAGAATCAAAATAGAATTCTATTTTGATTTTGTAGACAACAAGTAATAACATAAAAGAATATGATTTTTGTTTTAACTTAAAGTATTCACTTACTCGTCATTTCGATGATATCTGATGATGAGAAAAAGGGCGATGATAAGCGATGATAAGCGATGAGCGTCTTCAGAAATTCAGATTTCGCGATTCGCCCGATCACGATGATAGACGAATCAGGAATGAATCGTTCTTATTCCATATCCGGAATGGGTATTATTACGGCAACTTGACGTCACTGACGTCATCATGAGAGTTTTCCTTTTGACCAATTTTTGGACAGGAAGTGACGTAAAAGGATTACTATATAAACCGAATTAAAATTATTATTATTAATGTTATTAATAAATATTATTAATGAAACGTTTACCGACGTTGATTAAATTTTTTCTTCGTTATTTTCAATTTATTTTATAACAATTTTTCTTTTATCACATACTGGAATTTTCTTCCTTAGGTACTAATCGAGAAACGCGGGAGGCATCCGAAGGTAAGTATAAAAGAAGCCGACCGTGCGATGATATACGTTATAATACGTTGAAATGTGGAAATTATTCTTTGTTTATCAATATCGAAGTATCCTATAGTCGAACATCTCACGACTAGAAATCGTTACGTAAAGTTAACAAAACCAAAAAAGAAAAAGATACAACGAAGTTGTACAACGTGACAGTACAAGATAGTAAAAAAAGAGTTTAACAACGAACTTTTTGAAATGCCAAAAGCGAAAAGAAAAACTAAGTAAGTAATCTAAAATTAATATTCACTTCATAATTACATGTTTTGATTAGAAAAGTTAAGAATTTTATTTCTTAATTACAGATCAACTGAATGTGTTCGGCCTAACTATGTTGGAGGAACAGAAGATATTGCGGTTGATATTCTTTTAAAAATTTGGATGTAAAAAAAACAATTGCTTAGATTCCAGCAATGTAAGAGCCTTATTCTTTGCTAATGGTGTGGGCAAAAATACTTTTTCGATCCATACCCCAAATTTAAAAAAAATTTACTATAATGTCATTTATTCGTGGAAGAATCAAACATAAAGCCTAATTTTCCATACGAGGATTCTCCTGCAGACGCGATTCTAGCATCTAAAAGCGAGAACCAGAGCACGCGTTCAGCAGCATTATAGTAGCCAGCCGTCCCGCATTGCCCGCGTACGCATAATACACGCACGGGGCGCGAAATGCGCGTCGATTGTCCTCGAACGACAGGGCAGCGCGCGCTGCTGTTCGTCCCGTCCTTGTCTGGCGTCCGCGCGCGCGCCGCTCCTGGCGCGAGAGACAGGGACGGGGCGAACGATCGCGCGGCACACGCAGTCCCTTTCTTGCCACGCCACCCCGGGGAGGCATTCGGCGCGCGCCTCAGTCTCACTCGAGCCGCGCATCGAGCAACTTCGAGCCCGCCTCTGCTCCCCTTTTTCGCGCGTCTCCCGCACACTTCCTCCGCTCCGGCGCAGCGATAAGCGTGCGCTCGCGCTCGCACGCTACGGTCGTTTCGGAAATGTGTCAATCGTTGAAGTCGCCTGAGATTGAGAGAAACAAGAGAATAAGATAGAGAGGATTGCCGAAGGTGCACGAAATTCTGTGAATACATGGTTCCAGCAACATGCAAAAAAACACTGCAGAAAATTTGAGATGTGAGGATTAGAAAGTTTCGTTAGTCTTGCTAGAAAAAACGATATAAAAAGTGTATGTTATAAAAGTAAGTGCTCAGTGAACTTATCTAAACTTTAAAGCCGGTCGCCATAGATACGATTATAAAAGAAAAGAAAACAAACTGAATTTGTGACTTGGTTTACAATAAAGTTGGAGATATTCTCTCGTTAGCGCTGCACGTGTACGTGTGTTCGGCGTTTCCGTGAGGATAACGGCCTGAAAATAGCGGTGATATTGACACTCAAGTGCATCTCCGAAAAATCTGTGGGCATACATGCGTTTTTCCAACGCATAAATTTGCACAATTCATCATCGAGAGGAACAATGAGAGTATAAGAGGAAGAGGGAGAAAACGAGTACCGAGAGGGTCAGGGCTCGCGTGCATGAACCCGTTTCGCATATACACATCTATACGGCGTGTATCGTGCGCGCCTCCGCGAATTCGTAACAACGAAGCAGCGATTCCGTGCATTGGCCTGTGATTGTATACACATGCACACATGCCGGTGGTGAGCATGCAGTGCGAAGGACGTCAGTAGAGTTGCAAAGTGATGTGTTACTCTTCGAGTCCTACTCTAGGTAAGCAATTTCACCTCTCTTTGGCGTGCGATTACGTCTGCGTGTGCATATATGTGCATGCCGTACGTATGTGTGTGTGCGTGTGTGTGTGTGTGCATTTGGTACGGACGCCTGGATGTAGGTGAACCACACGCGTGTGCCGACGAGGATGGATATACACGCACACTTGGAAACGTGTGTGCGTTTCTCTGCCCGATACGATATGTTCGCTCGGGCGAGTTTAACGAGTTCCTCAGCGTGTGCTCTAATTAAAATGATAGCCATCGGTATTTTCGTATTTGTTGTGGACGGCTATACGTTTATATACCTACACATACATGCACTAGCGCTCGCGGAAACGCGCAAGGGAAACCGATGTCGTTTGTTTTTCCTCGACTCTTTATCTTGTTTTGTTTTGCTTTTTCGTTTTAATTTCGGATTGGGTCGAGCCATTCGATTTTGGTAATGGCTTTAGGGGTGAAATTTTACTACGGTTAGTTATGAATTCTGAGATTTATGCGGCCGGAGTCGTTTCGAGCACGCCTAATGGAAGTAGATTATTGAATTCTGATCTAATTCTAATCGGCAATCGAAAGTTAATTGAGAATACTTGAGGAGTTTGATTGTATCTCGGTTAATACTAAATTGCGAATAAAAAGTTATTGATTTCGTTTTATAAGTATTACTGTATTGATATTCTATTTTAGTTTGAGTTGATATAGAATCACCTTTTGTGAATTTACTTGTATGATTGATAAACATACTAAAAATAAATTTTAACTTTTCTCTTTCCAGAAAGGTCGTATTATTCAGTTTATAAAAAGAGTGTAATTATGCATATAAAAGAATATTTATTACTAACATTTAACTGAAAGGTACTATAATTTATAGACATCAGAGCTCGTTGAATAATTAAATGTAGGAAATACACAACCAACTATATTTTATACAAAAAAAATTAGGAACTTTATTTCATAACTTCCCATAAATCAAGTACATATGTACAATTTATAGCTTTTATTTTTATGCTATTTGAAAGTAGCTCAAAAAGAGATATTGTAATGAATTTCCATTTATAGCTTATGGGATTTTGGTATATTACCGCAATCAGCTTTGTGCTGAAGAATTAACGACTTTGTTGGATAATAAAAATAAAACCGTAGCAGCGCATGGCTTCCAATTTTCCAATAGTCGATAAGTTTGATACTGCTATCAATGGAACAGTTTATTACAGATGCATATTTGTAAATTTTAAATATTGTCAAATATAGACTTCTTATAGAAGATTTAGTGGTCAAAGACTCAGCTACTTACTACAGATAGGCATGCATTTCTCTTTAATTTTTCAAACTGTAAATGTTTTACTAATATTTGTAAAACTGTATGAAGCTATATTTATGTCTAAAAGTAACCGCATGCAATATGTAAAAAAATTTCAAGCATTCTAATCATTACTACATGATTGGAATTTCTTTTTAATGTATGAAAATACTTGTCCGCGGTACCGACAATCTTTTTCCCTCCTGGAATATGCGTCCTCTTTAGCCCCTTTATCTCGGAAAAGAGAACTGCATTCCAGCTTCGTTCTTCGATTCCCGGAAAGAATATCGGCTTTTCGTAACGAACCGATGTGCGAGACGAGAGCTCGCTCACGCGGCAGCGCGGCATTCTTCGCGTGGTTAGCGCGCAATTCCGGGAAGCTAGACTGAGCGCGGGCGGCTCGCGAGGGGAGGCTTCCACAGCTGCAATATAGTAATGCAAAGTCAAAAGGGCAGCATAGCAAGCGAGAAAGCACCGAGCGATGCTGAAAAGCTTAAACACATTGCACGCTTTGAGCTCGACGATCATCCGGCAAAACTTTTATCGTTCGTGGTCGCAGAGGCGATCGACCAAAGCCATTCACGCGAATTTACAGCTATGGAGGGTGAGAATAATACGGGGAGGAAATTCCTTTTTTCGAATTGCAGTCGAGGGAAATGACGAAGATGTTTCTCATTTTTTTTTCAGGTCGTAAAAGGATGCTAGACTGGAGAAGGCGCTCGTGGAACTGGAATTCCATTGGAACGCGAAAAATAAAACTGTCGCTTTTTGATAGACATTGCTATGATTTATGTAGTTCATACGACTTTTTCAGGCTATGAAAAATTTAATGAAATGTCGCTGAGAATTTGAGGCGAATTTTTACGATTACACTATGATGACTTCACATCTGACTGACTTTTTATACTATCAACTGTAAAGCAGAAATTTCCGAATCTTACTTTTCTTTTAGTATAGAATAAGTTTTAGAGTATGCATTAATACGTTTCTATTTTTGGTGGATAAAACTTCAGTAAAATGGGAATGATGAAAAATAAGAAAGGGAGCACCATCGACAGTAGCTGATTTTAAAACCGTGTCATCTAATGCATATTAATGCTCAATCATGTTAATATTGATGAAATTTTATGATAGTCTTGTATAACATTAACTGTTGTGGCTGTATACAAGTGTGTAATGTGAAATACCTACTCGCCCACCGATTTTCGACAAAGACCACATTTGCATTTGCTCTACAAAAGTACTTGCTATTTTCATCTGATTGGCTGCAGCGAAACTTTTTTCACAGTCTGTTCCTCTTGATTCTCCTATTGATCTTAATCCTTCTCTTATCAAAAAATAATTATAAAAATATTTTCTTTTAGTATACTATTATAGATATACACTTGTTTATAAAGAACAAATGGTGGTTTTGCAGTATACAAATCAAAAATAATTTCTACAACATACGTTTTTATCCATAACTTTATTCAATGGTAGAATAAATATTGAAATTGAATTAAAAAATAGTCTATTTCCGGTTGATATACTCATTTTTAAGAGAATGATTTTATGGCAATATATTCGTGTTATCGTTTATTTAACATTCAGTTTATAATTATATTGTATTGGTAAAAATTGCAGTACCAACACGTATTTACGTCACACGTATACAGATCAGAAATTTATAGAGAAATGAAAGCGAAAAAGAAATAATAAATATCAGAAAAACTAGCAAAGGCAACATAGAAAAAAGGAATTGCTGGGAAAGGAACGATTGGAAAAGGCGTTGAACGAAAACGAAATACTTTTTTACAGACGCGGTAAAAATGTGCTCAAACAAATGATCGGACGATCGAAAGAAGTGCTTAAAAATATCTACTATTAGTTAAGACAAAGACAAACGGCAAAAATCTATATGTGCAAAAAGAGAACAAATGAAAAGACTGGACAGGAAAAAATAAAACAAAAAGCCGAGACAGAGATGCGCGAGGAGGTCGCTTGCTTAGCCCGGCGCTGAGACCAGATTTGCCACCTGGGTGTCATTTACCGTCCAGCGTATTCGAGTTACACACCACTGTTCCACTCCCCCCCCCTCTTTCTCGCGTTCGCACGTGTATGTCTAGCCCGGGCTGTCGTTATCATTCTTCGCGTGTGGTCGCTCTCGGCACACTTCCCCCCCCTCTCTCTCTCACTATCTATCTCGTTCTCTCTCATTCTCTTTCTCTCTCATTCTCTCCTGTGGGAGCGTTCGTTCGAAAATTGCGACACACCTCTCGCCCGAGGATTAGCGGCGTGTGTCTGCGCGTGCGCGCGCGCGGAACCCGATGCTCCGTGCGAGTTATTAACGTTGGCGCACGTGACACGCGCCGGCTTTATTCTTCTGGCGAGCGCTGACGGGGTTAATTGTTTAAGACAAGCGTTGGCTGATGAACTAGGCGGTGGTTATTGTTTTTTTTTCTCTGTTTGGCGAGAGCGAAGTCCGGTGGAAGAGAGAATCAGCTGGGGACTTTATTAATCTGGATTTTACCCTGATTTTCGTCGTGCTTTGTCCAATTATTCAGCGTGAAATAAATAAATTTGGAAATATCGGAAAAATAAAATATTGTAGTAGTAGACTGTAGTGATATAGAATGTTATGAAATTAGATTCGATTGTTAGAGCGTTTCTTGAATATTAGGTAAAGTCTATGGATAGTTTTGTTAGAAAATGCTGGACATATACAATGGAAATCGTTGAAAAATATATCGCTTTGTGTCTGGTCTTATTCTGTAAGTTCTGCAGTGAGATTGTTTGTCTGTTCTTACAATTTCGTCGATTCTCTCACTTTGTTAAAACGTTTAATTATAAACGTAGAAAATCGTGAATTATGATAGGTAAATCGAAAATCAATAGGTCTATACTTTACGAACCGTAAGATTCAAAATAGAACACAAACAAAACAAGTCAAATTTCGCCAAATCGATGTGACTAATAACTTCGTGTTGTTCAAACGCCAATGCAAAAAAAGCTACCTTATTTACAGACCCATTACCTACAGCCCACCGTCTGCCGCATAAATCAGCATTTTTTCCAACGCCACTGTACATACATCATCATCCGACAAAATTACTTCTAGCGAGCGAGAGAGAGAGAGAGAGATCTGAGGAAAAAAAATGGAGCCACGGTGTGTAATTGGATAAGATATGGAAAACACAAGGAGCACGCGCTCCGGCGATTAAGCTTTAATGCGCACTCTCACACTACCGGGGACACTCGCGAAAATTAGAACTGCCAGGCGCGAGTAGAGTGCACGCGCGAGCGCATCGAAACGTTCTCGGCACCGTTACATGGTCGATTAGCAGGCGCAATTGGCCTCTCACGAGCCGTGCGCGGCTAGACGGAGGGAACAGGGTTACGTCAAGATACGTAATAATCGTTGTATCAGGATCGTTTTCCCGCTTTTTCTCGCGCTCTCGTTCTCCTCTCTCGCTCTCCTCGCTTTCTCTCTCTGTCTCTCTACATTCCGAGCCTCGTTTGTTCTCTTTTACAAGCGCGTATCTCGAGCACCGAGATAAAAAGCGCCGTGCAGAACAAACGAGGACATTCTTTACAAGTATTGTTCTTTTATTGGGTTAATTATACTCTGTCGCTGTAATTTAAGGATAAAGTTGACTAGTGTTGCGCTGTAATTAAGGGATGAAGTTGACTTTTTTAATTTGATAAACCGTAATTTTAAACGACATTAGTTGCGCAAGAGAAGCTCCATGCAAAAGAAATTTTAAGCTTTCAATTTATTTTACGGGAATGTATAATACGTTACAACATCCTCTGTAGTTCCACGTATAATTTAAAACTTGATATCTATGGATCTAGTCTTGTGAATATATTCTTACCGTTGCTACTATCTATTTTACAATTTTTCATCGTTCTGAACTAGAATTCGTAAAAAAATACTTCATACTATTCAGCATCGTGATAAAACTTAAAACATTTGTAATGTTAATCAATTTTATGTATATATTCTAATGATATAAGGCGTAGGTATTACAACTAAAACGCCATAATGCAGTTTTCAATAAAGTTAAATCATAAGATATTTATTATAATGTGATAATAACCTTTATACATCGAATAAGCGATAAATTGTGTCAAATATTTATCAAACTTATACGTAGCTCAATAAATATTACAGGGTACAAGCATAGCAGCAGTGTTTACATATCACTCTGCGCACCTAAAGATGCCATTTACAGTCCCTTTTTAGAGCCTCTGCTAGTTACATCAGGTGATAAGGTATAAACACCTAGCTGCGAGATAAGGAGAACATTACGGCACTTTCATAGAAAACGAGCCTCCTTTCACCTGTAAAAGGAATCTTGAATGTGAGACTGCGCACATGTACATGCATATATAGGTGTCGCATAACTTGAACAAAGCGTTCGTTCAACTCGAGTCGGATGATACGAGAGTATAAATACACGGGGAGCGTTAAAGCTGGCAAACGCGCACAATGATGCTTTGTCCAATTTGACTCTTTCGATTTCAAAGTTTACGCGATTGAAGTTCTTCCTCTATTCTATTGCATTTGCACAATAATGTTAATGTTGTGTTTAAAATAAACTTTAATATACACTAAAGACTTTGCTTTTTCACTTTTGCTAAAAACAATATATATCTGGCCAAATGTACTATTTCATGAATAAAAAAAAGTTATACAAAAGATCAACGTCCTGACGCACTTTTCTTCGAAAATCGATTATGTAGTGCTATCAATCGGCCATCAGTCGCTCTTGACAACGCCGTACACCTTCAGCGCGCACGCGGAAATCTAGGCGCGAGTCGCCCCTTGGGAGACAAGCGAGGAAGAGGGGGCGTATATAGCATTAAGGTCGCGGCTTTTAAAGCCACGCTGGCTTCCTTATCGGAAGCCGCTACTGTATCGAGCGGCCCTCTCTCTTTCCCACTCTGACCTCGCGACATGCAATTCGACAATTAGAGAGCGAGCTGGCCTACGAAGGAGAAAAGGGTATATATACGCTGTGCGTGCGCGTCCCAAACTGTACACCCTCGACGGTTTTTTCGACGTCGGATTCGGGCGTTCGATTACAAGCGATCCGTACTATTTATTCTGTTTTTCTTTTTACTGGCGGGATTGAGACTGGCTGAAATTGGACGGTTGGAAGTAAGTGTCGGGGTGTAATGCTAATGACTGTTTTGAGGCTACGTTGTGATCGTGTACGTCGATTTAATGAGATTCTACGAGTGAAAAATGAAATACATTATGTCTGACTATATACGGATATTACTACTTACTGATCAAGTTTGATATTCTGGTGAGAAATTTGTTTTTACATGGGAATAGTAACGTCAAAAATGAAACGTATATAAAAATATATTTTTACAATATATATTACTCATCGTTGATGGTGCAAATAGAAAATTTTTCGATCAACTCGTCTATATTTCAATATGTAGAATTTTTCAATTTTCATTTAGTAATATTAAAAAACACGCTGCTTCTCTCTCGAGCTGTAAAAATATCGCTGCAAAAGCCAACTTTAGATTAAAATTGAGCAACGAGCATTTTTAATTAACAGAAATTTAAATAAAAACACACACACATTCATCCGACAGCATACGCTCGAGAATTTTTCGTTTAACCCCCTAATCTTCAATAGCGCACGGGCGCGCGAGAGCTTGGCATAGCCCACGGCCATAGAGTCGTTAAATCCTCTTATCTCTCTCATAAATATACAAAGAACGGCGCGCACCGCGAGCCGAAAAATACGCGATCATTCGCATAATTTTCATAAACAATTTCTCGGCCGAGCGTTGCCTCTCTCTCTTTCTCTATATAGACATAAATATTTTCCATAAAAGCAATTCTCTCTCTTTCTCTATATTTCTCCCTCTCCCACTATCCGTACGACGAGCACACATTTTCCCGTCGGCGTCTAGTGCCGCATCTGCTGCACCATCGCGCACACGTACACGGGTCTTGCTTCCTCGTCTGCTACTACTTTCCGCTGGCTGTGCCACCGCGTCCCATCGACCGACCTCGCGCGCCCGCGCGAGCGCTCAAATATAAGTCGAGCGGCGACGATCCGATCCCACTCGTCCCGTATATCTATATCCCCACGTATATGTATATATATAGAAAGAGAGAGAGAGAGAGAGAGGAGGAGAGAAAGAGAGATACAGGCCCCCGCGTCTCCTGCGCTTTCCGCACAGTCGCGTAGAAAAGAACGAAAAGTATGAGAAATTGAAAGATCAAAGATAAACGGAGAGAGAGAGAGAGAGAGAGAGAGAGAGAGAGAGAGAGAGAGAGAGAGAGAGAGAGAGAGAGAGAGAGAGAGAGAGAGAGAGAGAGGGGGAGAGGCGCACCGACACACGAGCACCGAATACACTTATGCCGGGGCATTCATTTTCCGCTATCGTGCGCGAGAGTCTCGTGAATGTATATATGTATATATACGTATATATGGAGCTGTGCCACGCGAGCACTAGCTCGATTGAAAAAAAGGAGTCGCTGCGGACCTGCAAAGACATTGTTTAACATTTCAAATATTCAGGGATGAGTAAGGGGAAGAGAGCTTGCGCGTTTTAAAGAATCTCTCGTGGCGGAGAGCGAGAGAAAGAGCGCTTTTATAGCTTCTTCGTTACGCGTCTTGTGTGTGAATTACTGATTTTCGAGCGAGCTTGCGAAGCGAAGTCGATCGAGGTGGAATTTTTCTTTTATTAGGGTTGAAGGACGGCGAGGATTGGAGAAATTCGATTGTGCTAACGTAATAAAAATTGTGTTACAGGGGATATAGTAATTCAAACAATATAATGTTATATTAGGGCTGAAAATTTTATAGACACATTTCATACTTTGTTTATAATAAAGTATAATATTTTTTTCATGGGTGCCGTAAACAATGATGATAATAAAAAAAGAATTTATGGAGTGTAAAATGCAACGAGAATAATTGTTATAAAGAGGTATAAAGTCGTTGGCTTTTATTTTTAAAATCTTATATAGAGCATAAATGAATTTTAATTAAGAGAAAACTGTAATTGCCTTATTATGGAAAATCTGATAAAGATTCTTTACGAACATAATATAATTGTGGAGCGCTTGGAATTATAGTTTTGATTAAGAGCGTAAGGCACGAGTACTCGTTTTTAAGAACTTTATTTTGTAATTTCGAATTAATTTATGAACATTAAGCTTTATCATGAAAAAGGCTCAATTTTATTTCCTAAAAACTGTATAGAGTTTTATTTTTGTACGTATATATCAAGGAGATTGAGTTCCAATTGTTATCGATTAGATTTCTTTTTATGGATTAATTGTGCATATTATTTTTATAGTTTTTTTTTTCTATATATCTTGTATGTGCCAGATATTTAAGAAAACATATTCGGAAGTATAATCTTAAAAAATTCCGTATTGGTATTTTCACAATAAAAAACGTGTAATTAATTGGTTGGACCATTTTATAAGCATTTGCTCGATGAAAATGAAATTTTTAATTTAATTATTTTTTAATAAATGTATTCTTGACAGTAGTGTATATTGAATTCTTATAAAAATGATTGAGTTTCATTTACCTACTGTTACTAACTACGAAATATACCCATATAATTCTAGATTACTGTCATTATTTATTTTTCTTACATTCCCTTTTAAAACATCACTTACATATCCCTCAACACCAGACCTCTCATTATCATGTCAACAAGGCACCAAAACACTCAAGAACAACACCGACAGCTTCATCCCGCTAAAACGCACAGCACACTAATAAAACGGTGTGCGGGCGCACGCTGACTGACAAATCCATCGCTCGCTCGCGCGATGAAACCCGGTTGTTTTACAATTAACGCGCGTGTATAGCGTTTACTTCGACTGGCTTGCGTATCGTCACGCGCACCTGCACCAGTGGCGGTGGCGGCCGCGCAAAACGATCGGCACCGCTGACAAATCGCTGGAGCATCCACTTCAAATTGGCCGGTTTAACGGGAAATTGATGGTCCCGCGCGCGCTGCACCATCGCCGCAAAGTCGTGCGCGCATTTCTCTTCCGCACTTTGGAAGGGCACGGAGGGCACCGCGTATACGCACACGTATGCGATATGTCGATACGTCCGCATGGAAATTTAGTCGTGTGCTGGGAAAAGAGGGAGAGCAGATGTACTTACAAAACGCGCGTGCCCGACAGAGCGAACTGTGCAGCGGGGGGAAACGCGCAACGCTTGTGTAGGGTAAGCGATCTGTCACGCTGTACTGAGGTGGTATGAAATCGCTGTAAGGCTTTGCCACGACATTTATTTTTACGTCTCAGTTCGCGACAGATTCATGAGTTTTCTTAATGTAAGCATATATTTTGGTGGGAGTGCACTGAGGTTTATTTTATTATTTGTAAAGTTGTAATTTTATTGTCAAATGTCTCTACACTCGGGCACTACATAATTGTTGGTTCAATATTCGAAGTTATGCGTTATTGGATACTATGGAGATAATAAATTTTAAACGTGAAAAATAAGAAATAGCATCAAAATTATACCTACAACATGTGTCTGATCATATTCAACTGTTTCTACTGATATGTTGTATCTGTTAAAAATAGCCTTTAATATTCGTATTATAAGCAAAATATCCATATTGTAGAAACGCGGTACATATTAATGTGTAACAAGATTCTTTTAGATACGAAAAAGACTTTAAGTTAGGAAATTTATCATACAATTTATACATGATTGCTACGTTGTATTACTTACATGTAATTACAACTGTTGCCTAACGTACTGATATATTCAAACATATTTAAAAATATTCAGGTGATTGTAGATGATTTAGGGAGATTAGATTGAAATACAACTAATCACAATAAGTCTTTGTAGTCCATATTAAGGGTGAATTTTAATACATAAAAAATATTACTAAAATTCACTATTTTTCGAATAAATTATGGCAAACAATACGCACGGAACTAAAAACTGAAACACTTTGAAATGGAAACATATATGTTATATACATAACGACCATGGACAAAAAAAAAGAGAAAAAAAAGAAAAAAACGAGCCAGCACTGTAAAAAAAGCGACCCATTTTCTCCAACTCATTTACAGCTCACGCGCCCATTCCCAAACTCGCCTAGGCGCGCCATACGCGCCCGGATATTCCACTTCCTTTTTTTCTCTCTCTCTCTCTCTCTCTCTCTCTCTCTCTCTCTCTCTCACCCTCCGCCCCACAAATTCACCCGAACTGACGCGCACACCCACGCGACGCTGACTCACGCGCGCGTCCCCGCGAGAGATTAAAAATTCCCGGCATCCGCGGGGCGAAAAACACGGTGCGCGCTGCCAACTCTCTCGCTCTCGCGTCGAAATGACGAGCGGACTCGGAAAAGTAGCACTTCCGGAGAATGGAAGACGTGGAATTCCGGGTGGCGCACGAGAGCGCGAGTGAAAGAGATATATAGAGCGTTTGTTTTGAAGAAGATTATGTGCGACAGACCGTATGGGATTGCTACACGCGCTACTCTGCGGGTTGCTCGTGCATGATGCGCGTGTGTGTGCGTATGTTTAGGGGTAGCGTAGCTCACGTTGTATCGGTTGTTTTTGGAATTTGAAATTTTAATGTTGGAGTGCAGGATGAGCGGTGGTTGTAGCTCCGTGTAGTATGAAATTAATACGGCGTTGGATTTATGAAAATAAGTGGTGGAGCACGGGGAGCCATTTAGTGCTGAGTTTTATGTATATCGTGAGAAATTGTTTGTAAAAATGATTTTTTTCGTGGTACTGCCGTCGTTTGGATTAGAATCTTGGGAAATTTTACTATGAAAACTTTTTCACACATCTTGAAAGGCTTTTTCTAAATATACTTTATTTTCATTCTTTTAATCAGCGGATACTAAAGAAACTAATTTAAAAACAATAATTAAATAGTTGTTCATTTATATATTAATCTGTTTTTTTTTTAATCAAATATACAACATAAATTAGTCTACAAAAAAACTTTTGATCTATCAAACATAATATTTGGTTTTGTTTTTATCATTTAAAAATTTGGCTAAAATCTAAAGAAAAGTAACTGCAGCGCACTTCAAAAGTTTTACTTCTGGCAGATTTACTTTTTTTTATTAATGTAAATCAATTGTAACTATTCACTATGACGAAAATAAAAATAGTATAAATATATGTATTATGCTTTTTCACATTTTTTAACATTTAGTATATAGATTAATTATTGCTATCATAGCATCGTTTCGAAGTAATTACCTGTAGCTCTTTTACATAATCGTTCATAAGCTTCATAATGATAAAACGTTCCTAAATAAATTTCAATAATGCATTAATAGAATTTTGCACGAAATTACTTTACGGTGCACATTTTAATCGGAAAAATACAAGCGGTCTAAGAGTGGTTTTAAATTATGAATGAATTTTATATTACATACGACTACATTAATGAAGTCATAGAATCCTTAATAAACTTTAAGAATTTTTGAACACATCAAAATAATAATACACAAGATAAAATAATTAAAGAGCGAGGAAGAGGAAGGAAGGGCGACAGAGGGGTCGAGAAAGGGGAAGCGAGAATAGGAGAGACAAGATAGCCGGAGGACATGTGGCGCGCGGAAATTGAGAGAGAGACTCTACCTATATAAGAGGCCCCCCGCCAGACAACTTTGCGAAAGTTTCGCGGAATTTCCGCGGAAATGCCAGGGCGCAGCGCATCGCTTGTTCGAGAAATTGATGCCTGGATGAACCTCCCCTCTCTCCCTCTCTCCCTCTCTCTCTCTCTCTTGCTCAGCATGCTGAGGATCGTTGAACCGTAGGTGCTGAGAGTATGAGATAGAGAAAGCGAGAGAGAGAGAGAGAGTCGAGTGCTGGCCTAAATAAGCGGACAAGGAACGGCTTACAGGCTGTTTGCCGAAAACCGGAAACTTACGAAGAAGTCTTGCTCTCCCTCTCCTCTCTTCCTCGTCTCTCCTTCCCGATGTGGGAGTCGCGAGTATATAGCGCATGTGTGCGTATGTTAATTTAATTTAGGCATGGGATATTTTAAGCGTTTATTATGAAATTCCGCGGCGCTATGTTTCTGCTTACTCTGCCGCGTGCCATAGTCGTCGTGAATGTTTGCGGTGGCTATGAGATCTAAAGTCGAATTTAGCGCGAGATGTTAAGCTTCTTCAGACGTGTGAACCTTTGTCTTACGCTCTTTTTAGAATTACTTTATTTATCATTTCTGCTCAAACACAATTCATGAAATATTTTGTAAAACGAAAAATTTCTTTTGTTGAAATTCCTTTGATGAAATTTTTGGATGAGATTTACAAAAATGTAGAAGATGGGTACCTGAAAATTGCAAATGAGATAATGAAAGTCGTAAAATGTATTTTAAATACAAAAGCGTATAATTCAACAAGTTTGACACTGTTAAATGATTAAATTAATGAAAATCCCCAATATCCGTTACTTGTATCTTGAAATTCAATGAATATTAATTTTGAATCTCATGTGAAAATTCGGATAATATTCATGAAATGATTATCTAATTATGTGAATACTTGTGTATAAAAATTCGATACATTAAACTTAAAATCTCTGGTTATAAATAAAATTGCTTTTATACATTAAAAGTTACTTAAGAAACAAATAAAAAAATATACTAATTACAATATTCGCATTACTATATGACATCTTTAGTAACGTACAAAATGAAATAAATACTGAAGCAAGTGTCCGAAACTCACATTATCTAGATATCGCCCAATCGACGGATTCGTCAAAGTTTCTTTCAAGCTAAATAATCCTATAATGTCCGTATACTTATAGACACTTTCCAAAAAAACCCCTGCCAGTCACTACTATATCGTCTACACCGGTTATCACCCCTCTGAGTCTTAGCCGAACTTGTTTAAAATTTGCAAGCTCACCTGAGCCATCCCCAGCGAGAGACGCGCTCGCCCACGCACGCGCGTATAGGCTGCGAGCCAGTGGCGCTTCGGGCTGCACTCACTCTACCGCCTGGCCGAGATCATCCAAAACGGCTGTTGCGGTCGTCACGGTATCGGCGGCTCGACCCGTCGAATTATTTAGCTTTTCCCCAAAGAGAGCACCGCGCGGCCGGCCGAGCTATTAGGCGGTGAATCGATTAGCGGTCAACCGCGCTAAACAACTGGACATGATTGCGCGCGATTCCTTCTCTCGCGATCGTGCCAATGATTCCTGCGCCTATGTTCCTGAGTGAGTGCACCGCCGGGCATAAGTGAATAAAACTGCATTTGTAAATAATCGCTGCCGACCCGATTCGCGCGCGCCGCGCGGCCTCGCTCGTTATTTAATCGGAGTTTTTGCTTGATGGGTAAATAAAATTAGTCTTAATGGGTAAATAAAATTAGTCTTAATGGAATAATCTCGTTTGAGCGCAGCGTGCGTCGTTCGCTGACGTATTTTTGAATGGTACGAGCCTGGAATAGGAGAAGGAGGTCCGGATGTCGGCGAGAATATAGCGGGGCATTGGAAAATTATGTTTCGACGGCGTGATCTGATTATGAGCCGTGTTGTTCGGAATTGAAACGTAGCATACATTCTCTGCTTAAAATTTTACTCGAGACATTTGCTTTGAACCTGTTTTATGATTGATTGAATTTATCGAAATTAAGAGCTAAGTAGCGATTATCAAAATATATGAATGCAGTCTCGAATTTCAACTTTCGTAGACTAGATTCATATTTAATTATAATCATTATGGATGGCGCAAGCTTTTAACAATAAACAATAATATTGTTTGACGAAAATTTTCTTAATTTCAAGAATAAATACAAAAATTTGATACATACAAAAGTTTTATTAAGAAAATTCAAATTTTATATGTTTTAAAGAAAGAGTTGCGAGCGAATACTCAATTACGTATGAAAATAATTTATTTCTTTTCATAACTTTCATTATACTTTAAAAGTATAAATATACTCGGTATTAGATTTTTTTTCTAAACGTCAAGGGCATGCTATACTATATCTTTATCCAATTATAGGACCAACAAGTTACAACAGTGGTTTCTATCATAACAAGAAGTCTGCGCAGAACGTATAATATGATATATGTATCCAAGTTGTTGGAGTAAATTCAGTGATTTATAGCTTCTTGTTCGACAATACACCTCTGAAGCTTAATTATGTTTGCGAATATTATTCAATAGTTTTCTAATTAATAATTATTTATAAATAATTCATTTGATGAAACACCTATAAACCTATTTTTCAACGTAAATTTGTTCTATTCCGCAATTTTCGTACTTTTTGAAATACTCCCGAGATAAATTTTTCTTTTCACCTTTACTTAATTGAACCAGTTCCCTTATGAATTCTGATTTCTTCAATTACCTCCCAATGAAACCCACATTAACAGCAAAACTCGCAAAACGTAAATCATTTTAATTTCTCGGAGTCGCGATCTACCGCGGCACCTTACGAATGAAAATTGCAGCGCAAAACTCGCTGGGCGCCAACTAGAACACCAATTAACGCCGAAATAATTCAAGCCCAGTCAAATAAAGTTATATATCGCCCTTTTTTCTCTCCCTCTCTCTCTTTCTCGCACGCGCCTGTCGCCCCAAAAAATTTAAATTGACGCGTCGTCGCTCCCGGCGAATTTATCTCGCGGTCGTTCGTGCCCACTTAATTATCCGTTCTGGAAAATTCACGATGCCAACGCGCCGAGTTGTCGACGAGTTCACCGACGGCTGGTGGGGGCATTTGATTTGCACCGGCCGTAAATGTCTGACTCGGCGCCTTTTTCGCGCGTTCGAAACGTGCGCGCCTCAAGAAAGAGAGACCAACTGCAGCACGGGCAGGAGTTAAAAAGTCTCCACCAGACTGACTGATAGTTCGCTTCGACACGGAAATTCGCTATTTTTCAAGAAAATAATTTGGTTTATTTGACAGCTGATGGTAAACATGTTTGTTTGATGGACTTTTTACAGGTGATATTTTAGTTTACTTGTATGGATTTAAGTTTTTATTAGGATATATTTTTGGGAGCAAGTACCTCAGTAGTATCACATGTTTTGGGCAGACAGTCTTATAAGTAGAGTAAATTATGTATTGAAATCTTCCAGTAATAGGTACTATGCATTTAATGAAAAGTTAGACTTTAGGTTTTGATCAATAGCAATATAAAATAAATAAATAAAATACAATTTATAAAATTTGTTATATTAATAAGCTCTATTTCATAGCGTAATGTACCATGTAGCTCCATCATAAAGATAATTATAACATCTAGTGGCTCGCGGTTAAATTACTTAAAAACATGCAATTTTACAGATATTAAACGTAGCAGTACTAATTGATATTATTTAATTTAGTTCTATGTTTGTGAACAAACAAAAATAATTAATGCTATTATGTTAAAAATAATCGCAATGTCTTCTTTATTTATTATTTTTACTTGACAGCAACATCTTTCATTAGTGTGAGTGTCTTTTCATTATATAAAGTGGGGATTAAGAGGTTCACGGATAAAATAATCTGAACTATGAAATTAAACTATGTTGTACAGTAAATTTTATTAATGTCTAATATGTATGAATCTTATTTTAACGCATTGAATTTATTTTCTGTTTTACTTCTTCGTAAATCTGCAAATATGACATATCGACAAAACGTCGATGGATCGACCTGCCAATCCACCGTATTTGCAAAAATCGACATCCCTTCAATTATCAGCAGAAAGTAAACCATGAATTTGCTATGTGTGAATAAAAACATCGCATTGTCTTCTCGATATACATATTTATAACGGAAACTGTATTTAATTTTGTATAGAATTAGGAATTACAAATATTTATATACTTTACTTC
>JAPYZO010011125.1:0-16377 GCA_030522905.1 Torymus flavipes
GTATAATGGGTCATTCCATCTCTTATTTACACTGATATTTTTTTTATGATTTTTCGAAATTTAGCGTTATGAGAACGGAGCTTTTTTTGAAACTCTTGCATTTCAATGAATTCTCATAGTAGGAAATTCGTTCAAGTGAGGAAAACTTAGGATTTTTTCTCAACTTTTCAGAAATTCGAATGAAAACTTGTTAAAAATTTTCGAACTATTAAAATTTTATGAAAAAAGTTTTTATGAAAAAACTCCATTTTTGCATGGACCTCGTGTTTCCCGTGTATTTAGGTTTGTGTAACTCCAATATGATCAAGAATTTCAAGACACGACTAGAATACTTTTCATATTGACTGACAAGACCAAGACAAGAGAGAAATTTTCAAGAATTAACAAGAGCGAGACAATAATTACAGAAATATTGTATTGTCTTGCTCTTGCGTAGACCTAGTTCAAACAGTTTCATTCAGTCTACGATAGCCAACTAAAAAAAATACCTATTTTCACAATAAAACATCATTTTAATTTAAATAAAATCTCAACGCGTTAGCCGCGGGTTATAATTTTGTTCAACCTCACGCAGTATTCATTTACAACTGCACAATTATAACTTTATAAGCCCGCCAACGGGGAACCAACCATATTGCCGCACAAAAATATCAAGTGAACAAAATACATTGTACGCACGCGCACATTGCCAGAGCTCTCGGGCTTAATGCACCGACCTAATTCACCCGCATCCCGCTCATTCTGATAAACTTTTAACCAGCTGCAGCGCTCTCCAAATTAAGTGTCCTCGGTCATCTCGGCCTGTGAGCTCGCGCACGTGCACGAACGACATAGAGCTAACGAAAAAATACTGCAAACGAGCAGCACACACAAACACACGTGCCTGTTAGTCCCCCTTCTCTCACTGCGCGCGAAAATAAATAAAATCACTCGTATCGATTGCCACCTCGTAGCCCTCTTTAGCTTTATCCCCTGGCCTTCCTCTATACACACGAATATATATAAACTACTGCTCTCCCACGCCGAAATGTAGGTGTCAAGAGTCCAGCGCGCCAGAAAAAAGCAGACCGGCGTGTCGGGATTAATCCATCGTCCGTCGCTGCGTCGTTCTCCAAATTACCCTGCGTGGAGAATGAGCTTTCCCCGGGAGAGACGCGGCGTCGCCCGAAAAAAGATACGATAAGAAATCGAGAGCACGAGAGAGAGAGACAACGACGACGAGGTCGAGTCGGGGATAAAGAGAGAGAAGAGGGAAGGGAGGGAGAATTCAAATTAACTGTGTGGGAGAATCCGCGCGGGTAATGACTTTTTTATTCGTCGCGTCGGCTTTTTTCCTCCTCTCTCGTGCGCGAGCGAGCGCTGTATTTCACGGGCTTGATGAGGAGCGCTACTGCCGCCGCCCCAGTGCACGCTTCGTTTCGCCGGATTACTGTTGTTGCCGCGCGTCGGGCTATGTATTATTCTTTTGGTGAAGCCTCCGCGTGGAAGCTCGGGAAAGGGAATTATGGTTAGTTGATTACCGCGAGGGAAGTTTTCAAGCTGGCGCGACTGTGCGGCAGTTCTTTCGTCGCGGTGATGCGCTCCTGGAATAATAATTGTTGTTGTTTGTTGGACGCGCGTCTTTGAGTAATATTAATCTCTATAGTGTTACTCTCGTATACGGAATTGATTAGTAGGTTATATACAAATTATTTTTAGTTTCAAGAGTTGCTGATGGTTCCGCGAATGATGATGTTTGTTGAATATACTGAAGAAAATTGTAACTAATCTATAGATGGAACAATGAAAGCTTTATAGGTTATTTAGTAAAATTGTATTACTAGCCAAACTTGCGAAGCTCAAAGTCAATATAATTAACCCCCTTAATCGATTTCCGAAAATTGAAAATGATTGTCAAACTATACAACGAATGGTTTACCACCTACTGTCATAAAATTATTAATTCTATTCCCAGTAAATTACAAACTAATGTAATGACGCAATTCCGACAAGTAGTTACATCAATAATTCCGCACGAGACACTACAATCCAATTTCAAATTCAATCAACCGTCACTTAACACACAACTGTGTACCCGCACCACAGCGATTCCGAAAAATGTACCATCACGGTGCAGAGAGTCTGCACAGACAGCAGCGACGACAGGATGAAAAAGGATCGGGGCGCGCGGACAATTCAAAGTAAAGGTAAAATTCCGAGAGAGAGCGTAGTTGAACGGGAGGTAAGCTCGCGCGTCCGCTCGCCCGGGGAAAATACACTCGTGAAATTCTTTTCAGGGGACTAGCAGCACAGCTGCGACCTCGAAATAAAACGCTCGGCGAGAGCTCGATCCGGCCAGCTGCAGCGGACGAAATCGAAAGGGTGCAGCAGTAGCAACGAAGTGGAATGGAAGTAGAAGGGAGGGAACGGAGGAAGTGTAAATCAGCAGGGCCCCTGGATTATGCATGAGAATAAAAATGGAAAAAATATGTCTAACATTGAAAATTTTATAGACGTCGAGAGAGAGAGAGAGAGAGATGAAGAAAAAGAGGCAAACGGGGCGGCGGAGTGGAGGGAAAAATGAAGCAAAACTATTTACATACGTGACGGAGGCGAAGGGTAAACATAGTGGGCGAAAATGAGAGAAAGCTACACACACACACACATACATTGGAACGAGGCAATGTCGTATCGCGTCCCCTACGTCGGAAGATTGGCCAGACTGTTAGGGCGGCCGTGTCGCTTCGATAACACGTGTGCACGCGGAAAATACGATTCCTCTGTCTCTATTTTTGCCCTCGTTTTCCTTCTTCGCTCTCCCCTCTTTTTGTCCTTACGTAGGCCCCTTTCTCTTTCCGCGCCGCTGCTCGTTTTTGCTTAGCCGGCGCAAAAGTCGCGTGTGGGCCTCGATCTCAACGTATACATATATACAGAGGGGGGAGGCGAGATAAGGAAGCGACGATGGCTCTAGGTTCGCAGTGTAGCTTTCCGTTTATACGCGCCGGCGAGCGCGACGACGACGCGCGATGATGAGACGGTGATATTTTTTCCGTCGTCCGGCGAATAGTGGTGATGGATCAGAATTGTGTGCGTGCGTGATGCGTGGGTATAGGATGAGGGAGGGATTGGTGGATCGATGGCCGAGGTTTGTTTTGGAGATGATGGGAGGAATGGTTTTGGTAATGATATGGTGGGGGGTGGTGTATTAAAGTGGAAGTATAGGTATATTAGATATGGATGATGTTAATTGTGTTTACGTAAATCTAAACGTTATAGAATATAGAAATAATAGTACGAGAACATCATGTTGAAAATTCATCATTATAAAAAGGTTAAAGAAATTATTATTTAATCGATATAGGAGCATGTTTAAATGTACGTGAGCATTATGCTTTCTGCTAAAACATGACATATTTTTTCAAATTCAGAGGTTAATATAATAAATGGTGTGAAAGACTCAACTCATCATTGGCTCCTCCAATCACACACTTTAACAAACACAAGTCTGCATAAAATTTTTTGTCATATTCAAAACAGCAGTTTATCCGCAGCAACGTTCCCTCATCTTCAATCCTCCAATACGACGCAAACAGACAGCCAATGAACCGAGAAAAAATTTCAAATTACCAATACCCACCGATACGAAACATCGATACGCCGAAAAATTCTCTTCTCCCCTTTCTCGTCTCCCTCCGCCCATAAATAATGCAAAGTCACGCTTTCGGTCGAGATCCATCCGACTCGCGAAAGATTAGGCAAATCCAGCTCGTCGAGCTTTTAATTAAAATCTCTCTCCCCTACTCTCCACTCGAACGCGCGCGGCGCAAATCAAATTGGGAAATTGCAAATTCGCGCAATCGAGTTATACGGCGCGCGTATTTTATCGCAAATGCAGATATGTGGCTGCGCGCGCCGGTCGCCTATATATACACGCCGCCGGCAGATAAACGGTTCGCGCGGTGATGTAAATAAAAGGATCGCCTCGCATCGAAGTGGACGATGGCGCGCGAAGATAGCAGTGCAAAGTGATTTGTGTTGGGTTAGTGGCGTATGCGTACGTGATGGTGTAGGACACCGTAGTCGTAAATGGGAGAGTTGCGAGGCGGCCGATCGACGCGGGAGGTTTGAATAATTGCGGTGGACGGATTGTGGCGGGGCGGTGATTCGAGGTTGTTAATTATGGATCGGTTCCTTATTCGACGATGTAGTAGAAGGTTGATGCTCCTTTCGTGATGGTAGTTCGTTATTCATAAGGGCGCGTTAATTATGGATATTGGTGGTGGGGGAATGGGAGACGTTATCGGGAGATTTCGTTAAATGAGTCAACGATTGAGGTACAATATAATGTGATTCTTCGTGATATGTGATTTCAACACTTTTAAGTTGAGATTTGATGAGTTTATGAGGATACACGTGCAACGATAATGCATTATATCGGATCGAGCATTTGTCAAAGTATTACATGTGCCGTGACAGCGCATTTGTTAATATGCATTAGTTACCATAAATTCGATCCGGCTTTATCAATTATTAATGCAGCGAGGCGTAAAATCATAGGCGCGTATAGAATCAGATATTGCTAATAACTGCTGGGGATACAATCAACGTTATGTCAAATAAACAGTGATTTATTAGACGATCATTAGTCGAATTGCAGATTCAACTATTCTATATACATGCGAAATTTAATTTTGAGAAATGTAATTGAATTAAGGGGGAAAAATCTTACTCTCGTTTTACGATTTTACAGATTTTATTATGACTTCAGCAACAAACTCCAAAACATTTTAAGGGGGCAAACCTTAATTAGATGCTGAAAAAATAAGATTTGCTTGAATTAGTCTAGTTTTAAAAATATCAACATTTTAAGCCCTGTAAAATTCCTGTAACTTAATTTGCAAGTTTGTAATAGCCACTTCATTTTAACCCTATTATTCGCATATTAGCTCAGTTCTCACATATTTTCTCTGAAACTGGTAGACCAAATGAGCCAAAATTTCTTGGAGATCTTCACGATATGTTTTTTCACAAAGTGAACGCAACAGATTTTATTTTACCACAATGATGTAATAATACAGATTTTCCATTATTATTCAATAGAGTGGCTATACTACAAACTTGCAAATCAAGTCAGGACAAAATATTTTTATCTGTTATTTAAATACATAATATTGTTTTTAATGTATTCATAAAAAAATAAGATACTGGACTAATTAAAGCAAATCTTATTTTTTTCAGAATTTAACTAAACCTCGCCCCCTTAATTCTCGAACAACACACTCGCCGAAAATTACCTTTTCCTACCTAAAATCACAAAAGCGACGGCGGCGGCGGCATCTCCCCGCGCGCCTAATACACATTTTCCCCGGCGCCCGTCGCATTAGCACGCGAACGTGCCTTAACAGCGGCGCGCGGGCCGCGCATCGGCGCCTTAAATAATTTCGCGCTTCATTAAAACGAGTACACAAAATTACTCGCTACGCGACCCTCTTGTTATACCTCTCCTACTTACGAGCTGGAGAGAGAGAGGAAGAAAAGGAGACAGGGCGAAAAGCACGGACCCGGCGTAGAGAAAGATATGGGAGAGGAATCAATTTCGCGCCCGAGACACGTTCGGCAAAGATCGGACGGCGCGGCACGGCGCGCATAATTAATCGAGACGCGATTGTGGATAAAAAAGAAAGAGAGAGGAGGAAGAGTAAGAGCGCCGATTCGCTCGGACGAGAGAGGTGGAGCGGGGGTCGGGTAATTAATAGCTCGGTTATTAAAACTCGTTACTTTCCTCGTTATGAGGCAGCCGCCGCGGCGGTTCTTTACTCTCTCCCTCCCCCTCGTCTGCCTTTTTTTCGTTATAGTCTACTACTTTCTTCAGGGCAGGAAGCGGAGGAGGTAGAAGAAGAAGAATTAAGCTTTCCTCTCGGGGCGTCACGTCGTGCCTCCTCTTTTTCTCCTTATTTGAATCATCATAATTTAATCTACCCCGTGCGCTAGATACACGTGTTATACGACTCGCCAAGATAGGAGGTGGAGATGAATTATCGAAATTCGTTAACGGGACATTAAATAATTTTGGGAAAACTCCAGGTGCGAGAACAATGGAGAGCTATTGCTTTTTGACCCCGAGAGATTATTAATAAATCAGCTGCCGAGAAAATAAGACTGGAGATAAGACTGGGTGTATATATTTAATCTTGGATATTGACCTGACCAAGTAGGCGAGTACGTGAATATAACAGTAGCCGATAGTTTCGTGGCACGCGAAGAGTGTATGAAAATAGGACGGGATGTACGTTAGACGTGTCTGACTGATGTCTGACTATTCATTTCCTGTATCTACTGAGACGATAGCAGGGATAGAGGTTATAACAATAATTTAATTAAAATATTGATTGGACTGTTGACGTATGGCTCATCTTATCTATAATATTTATGGTACTAACTATAATTAGTCTGCAAAAGATCGTAGAAAATAAATCCTTTTATATTGCTTGGAGATGAAGAATTGTTCACTATAGTGAAATACTTACTGTGATGAGAAGAACAATGGTACAATATATGCAAATGCAGCTTTACTCACCTGAAACAAAAATATTAAGTTACGTTAGCAAAGTATCGCACTTTATTATCGTACATGTTATATTTAAACAGCAACATCACAATAACAAATATAATCATATTCCTTTTGAAACGTAATAATCACAGTACCGGCACCAAAGCATCAAACTACAGCCTCAAGGCAATAAATAAAATTACACCACCGCGCGACATGCTCAACGCAGCATCATATCTTACCGCCGCTTGACAGTACGCGCGACGCGCAATAAACCGCAATCCGCACTCGTAAGAAAAATGAAATTCTCTCTCTCTCGCCATGAATCTTTCCCACTCGGGGGAGGCGATGATTACACTCGGGGGAGGCGATGATTACAAATTACGCGAATGTATTTGCGTTCCGCTCGATTAGGCGCGTTCATTTATCTACCAGAAAGAGGAGGGGAAAAAAGTAGGAGAGGAGGAGGAGGAGCGCACGCAAACGACGCCGCAGAGCTCGCGATGAAATTGACCGCGGGGCGCGCGCGTCTTGTTAACGACGTCCGCGATTATCCGCGCGCGTAATTGCGACGATATTTTTTTTAATTAAATTTTTATTGCGCGCGCGCGCGCCCCAGCGCGAGAGTTCAACAGGTCTTCCCGGGAAGCAGCAGATGCGCGCCGCTGGTGTCAAACCTTTTCTGTATTTGTATAAGGGGCGAATTGAAGTGCGTAATGCGACAGCCGCGGGGGTGGACGAGTGCGAAAGGAGAGGGGCGTGTTTTATCGGTTTAATTAAAAACGAGAGGGAATGCGTTTGTCCAGTGGAAGGATTGTCAGGTATCGCGTGCTGATGATGGGACGTGGAGATTTTTTTTCTTTTTGAGGCGTCGGATGGGAAAGGCGGAAGTTGAATTTGAAATTGGGAGAGTTTCGGGTTAGTTTGGGATTAGATTTTGAATTATCTATATGTTAATTTAAAATTGTAAAGTACTGGAGGGATTTCGATAGGTTTTTAGATTAGTTAAATGTTCTATACTTGAATGGAGTTTTATCGTCCTGTCGAAAACGTTAGGTTTAAGAACTTGATATATTCGGAAATCATAATTTTTAAATGTAAAATAGCCGTACTTATTTACCAAAGTTTTCCTAACACCCTCAACGACTCTATTATTACCACCTACATCTTGAAACTTTGATGAAATAAATAAATGTTTCAACCTTTCATTCGTGCAAAAGGTCCACCATGGGTGCAATTTTCTCCGAGGGTTATCCTACGGCCTCAACAACCATCCCGTTATCGTCCACAAGCAATCAAAATTTATTTTCAAATTTAATTCGCACGATGAAACTCTCCAAGGGGAAACTTTTCCCATCGACCTACATTATTAATTTCCGATGCGCCAAAGTGCGAAGTGGTTTTATTTCTAGAACATCAACATTATTATGCAACCGTAATAATGAATTCAACAACTATAAACAACAATACTATTGAATTTTTCTCGAACTGCAGAAACTTGGGTTCAACAATTTTCACGCTATACTCACAAACCCACACGAACCCCAGAGAGGTGCAAAACGTGTCTCGACGAACTTCTCAACCGCCCGTAGAAGACCTCGGCGTGAGTACACACAGGCCGACGATTGATATGGAAACCTCTGCGGTGCACCGAGATTGTTTGCCCATATCGAGGAAACCCGGGAGTAAGGTACTCCCGGTCGATACGGAAAATCTCACGCCGAATTCCAAGAATAAAGTCAGTAGTCTCGAGACGAAAATTAAATAACGCCGAGGAGAGCGTGTTATATCCTTCTCTCTCTCTCTTCCTCACCCATCTTTTGCGATCTTTGCCTGAGGAGAAGTTTCGCGTGGCGAACGAGGCGTAGCAAAAGAGAGAGTGGGAGAGAGAGAGAGAGGACAACGAAGTTTACTTAAGTCGCCAATGGATTCCGCTGCGCGCGGCGAAATTAGATTTGCCTCCTCGTCGGCAGTGAGGGTCGTCCGCGCTATATACGCGCCGTCTCCGCTTCTGTTTCTCATAAACTTGGTCTCAGATTCGAATAAATTGCTTTCCTCCCGCTCTTCTCTGCCAATGCGCCTTCCTGTTTACCCTAGCCGAGTGAGAGGGCAGCACGCGCGCACAAAGCCAAAGCGACGGAGGAGTAGGCGCGGATTAATGTTATGTTTAGCGGTTAATTGTGTTACGAGGACGGCGATGAGGGTTACCGGTGGCAGTGTTGTTCGAAAGTTAAAAAATTATTTTGTGGATGAGGGGTCAAAGTGTGGTAGTTGGTAGAAGGTTAAGATGTCTGCGAAAATTGGAGAAAGATGAGGAAAATGTGTTCGAATGGGGAAATTGAATGGTTCGGTAGGAAACAATAGTTTCTTCCTTTGCTATAGGGGTTAGGAGAAATCGCGTTTCATGCTACGAAGTAGCGCCAACGGTTTTATTGGACATTTAATATACAGACGTTTTTGATGTTCATCGATTAAAACTGTCCATAAGGAGCCTTGAATGGGCGACTGAAGGGCTTTTACATTGCAAATACATCAGCATCTTTGATTATTCAAAAAGTCATTAACAATCGTCTTTGCAAAACCTTTTTTAAGATCCACAAATATCAGCCAACCCTATGTATACAATCTCCAGTCTCACCTCAAAATGATCCTAACTGACGTCTCGCCAACCACACTCCATCGAAAATTAAAAACACCCCTAACTCGATCCGACAACACACTGGTACCCTGTCCTCGCCAACCTGTCACTCACAATAACTCAATTCGCCCCGGAATATTAACCTCTCCCCCTTTCTTACAAAAAAAAACCCTACCTCTCCTCCTCCAATACTCGCTACGTGCCCTCTTGCCATCTTCAAGCATTACCCCCCGTCGTTCAATCCCATCTTGCGCGGGCCGCTCCTTACGCTCTCCCCAACCTCGTAAGAGATGATGGCCGGACCGTCGTCCTATACTCCCGCCATTAATCGGCGGACATACGAAGCCGGCCAAGGGTAAAGGCCAAGCACGAGGTGCTGGTTATACGCGCGCGCGCGCAAGATTCCTCCTCCACCGACGCCACTTTCGCCCCGAGGCTCTATACACACAGAGAGAGATACGCGCCGAAGCATATTCCCCGGATAGTATGTATGTATGTGTGCATTACGGCCAGTATAACGCGTATAACCTCCGCTTTCTCTATAGCACACACACATACATAGAGTCCGCTTCCTTGCTTGCTCGCCGTATATATATTTACGCTGTGCACTTTAACGCTAGCGCACGCGCGCGAGTATCCCTATATATTCCGTCTTACGTGCATATGTATAGGTCTGTGTGTGTGCGTACCTATATACCCACGTACATACGTGTTTGACCGTTTGGAGAGGAGCCAATACCTCCTATTACATTCCGTCTAACGTCCGAGAGAGAGAGAACGCGCTCGCGGTGGAGAGTATCGCAGACGCTGCGCGCGCTCGTATTTACCGGCTCGCCTTATGTACTCCGCGTGAGCGAGCGCACACGTGTGTGTACGTACGTTATGCCGAGCAAGCGGAGCGTGTCCACCAGCCCCGGGGCATAATTGACGGCGTGTGCGGTGAGATCGGACCTCGATTTTCCGGAATTTCGCATATCTGCAGTATAGCCTGGATGTGTATATGCGTCGCGAGAGTGTAGAAACTCGAGAAGTGAGAGGCTGCTGTGAATGTTTTCCTCCCGGATATGAAAATGTCTGTGAGAGTGAACAATCGAGGAGGAGGCGAATGGGTTAAATAAAGTGCCATCGCGTTCGTTCGATCGCGCGCGGAGATATGTACAGAGAGGGGGGTGGAAGCGCTGTTTGACGTGCACGCGTTCCGAGTGATGTATCGCGAGTTTGAGTAGTGGAAGGAATGCGGTGATTGAGCACCGATTCTGACGAGAGTTTAGTCTTTTTGGAGGGATGGAACGAGAGAGGTTTATGTTTCAGTGTGTTTTGATTGGATTGAAGAGCGGTGAAGGATGGCATCGCGATTTTAGGTTTTATTGCTATTTCAAGTACCGCTAAGTATGGAAATCATGATCTTATATATTCATTAGTAGCGGAAATCTTAAAAATACCTGGACGAATTTAATGATCTTTTTCGAACGACCATAATTTCACAACCTTATAAGCGTCTCCTAGGACCAGTATACTCTTATAATCCCTCTGCAGACTATACTTATCTTTCCAGTCAAATAAAGTCATCAAGTCGCGTTAACCGCTCATTCTGAAATTTGATTTATGAAGGAAGTACGCCGCCAGCGCCATCATCCTCCGTTTTCCATAAAGAAATAATAATAGTAAAAAAGCCGCCGCTCTAAAATTAACCTCTAAAAAACGTGACGTAAACGAGCTATGACGGACGTTTGAGTTTTTCGCGTTATGCGCGCGTCGGCGGAGAAAATAATGGGTAAGTAGCTCAGCAGCGCGCGCTCGCGGAGCTTAATCATTCATTTCTTCTTATAATGCACCGATGCATTACTTAATTACATTTGCGCTCATCCGCGCGCTCGCGGATTAATGGAAAATTCATTATACGTGCAATATGAATAAATGGAAAAACCAGATCCGTCTAGAGGCCGCTCCATCAAGCGCGTAATTCTAAAATAAAGCGCGCACCGTTCCTCCGACATATTATAAATAAAATACATATTTCCGAACGCTCAGTAAGTTCGATTCCTATCCGCTTATAATCAATTCACCAACTGATATACGAGCAAAACACCCCGGTTAAATATAAAAAGTTCTATTAATATCTCGCTCATGAATACAAAAGCGTTCTTGGCTTACAGAGACGATCGTGAAAAACTCCGAGACGCGCGGGCGGTCATCTCTCGTATTAGCATTTAAATTCGCGTTAGCGATGATTAACACGGGGCTATAGCCCAGTTTTATCCAGCCGTGTAACTGACGCGCGCTCGCGATTAATATTCAGAGCTCGTCTAAGAGGCCTCGCGCCTCGTCATGCCCAGCGGATTGGCACCGAGGGCTCTACATTATTCACCAATTAACTGAGCGCGCGTGCGACCAAGCGAGCGTGCTCTCTTCTGTAGTGTGTCTCGAAAAGAAAAGTCTTCAGTGGACTTTTTAGGGGACGGTATGAAGGGGTGAACGAACTCGATTTGGATCGAGGGGTAAAAAGGGATTTTTTGGAGGAGGTTGTGAACGATTATGGTTTTTATTCTATGTAAAGCATTGTAATTGTTTGTAATCTACCGGCAAAAAAGTATTATAGTGAAAATGGTATGATTAAGCAAGAAAAATTGTTGAATATTATTCTGAAACTGCTTGAATTTGATTACAATGAATATGCATGACTTTAATGATACACTGTAAGTACAAAATTTTGTAAATTATTTTCAGAATTTAAAACTGAAACTTAAAGCCAAACTTTTGAAAGTGGTTTCATTTGAATATTTGCATCAAAATAGAACTGCAAGATATACTTGTTTTGGTATACGTACTACTGATCGTATTCAAAAACGTCATATCGTTCAATAAAGAAATAGTTCAACTTTAAGTTTTGCTGAATAAAATATTCATAATATTTTGTGAATACTGTGCAAGGTTTTAGTATCCTCGTATCCTTAATGAGTTTCATATTATTACAGAAATTAAAAACAAGCGAAACCCACTTTTTTGAAGAACGACGCTGATTGTTAAATTCCAAAACTTGAAAAGTTCAGCCTCCAGGATATATACGCAGAAAACGAAATATTAACCAAGCCATGAATAGACGAGATACGAAAACAAAAAACCAGCGAGCCCAAAAAAAAAAACAAATGTAATTACATTAAAAACAAAGCTCGGAGGATAAAAGAGATGACATTGTTTACGGAACAGCAACTCGTGTCGCCCTCGTCACGCGCGGAAATCACGACAATGGCGCAAGAAAGAAGGGCTTGACCCAGATTTTACAACAGCCAGCGAGCCTCTGTCTTAATGATCGCGCACAAATCACGGACGAAACACAAATTTAGTTAGCGAGTGCGCACTCGCGAAGTAACGAAATTTTCCATTTACTCCCGGGGAAATCGTCGCCCACGGCGGCGGCGGTGCTCATGCCAGTCGGCAAGTTATTTTCTACGCGAAACTTCAAAGACTGATCGATTTCTAATCACAAAGTTTTAATCGAAAATCCCCGGCGCGCAATACCCGACGCCTGACGAATCTTGAAATTGTTACGATTCAAAGACTCGTCAACGCGTTCGCAAGCACTTCTATGTTTACAAAGCGAGATTGTGCTCTCTCTCCCTCAGAGACGAGAGCCGTTGCAATTCCCCGACGAACTTGATATAAGTAACGCGCGCTTTTATCGGCGCACGCGCGCGTACAGAATAAATATATAAATACGACTAACGGAATCTACGAAGAGACGATAAGATCTGTAAGCATTATTTTTCTCCTTCCTCGAAATGACGATTTTTTTTTCTTCTCGCGAAATGAAAACGAACGAGCGGACTCGCGAGAGTGTAAATATCAAGCGGTAGCAGCAGCCTTCAAAAATATTCCATTTCCCGGCACGCTGGGGCTGCTCATCCTTTATTCAAAATTTCAAATGGCGCATCCGCGGCTCACCTATAAAACAACTAGTGCGAGAGAGAGAGAGAGAGCGAAGTCGCTTTAATTTTTAACGTCGAATCGCTATGAAGTCAAAAGGAGAAAGGTAGGCGGAGAGAGGATGGTTCTGTGCGAGTGAGCAAACGGCGCCGTTAATAAAATAACGCGAGAAACCGCGTGTGCGCGGGCCGATGGGAAAGATGCTGTGCAAAGCGGCAAAGACGCAGAAGTGGAAAGAAGAGAGAGAGATAGAGTAGAAGCAATTTTCTTCAAAAGTCGCGACTAATTTAAATAATATGAGGGGAAATGCTCATCTGGATGTCGGAGTGTATTAGATTGCGAGATAGGTCGGCGATAAACACTGGGTGAATTGAGGAAAATACGCGAAGTGGTTGATGGGGCTTTAGAAGAGGTTTTATTTGGGTTCTTTTATAATATTACGCGAAAATTTAATGACTATTTTATAAGAACTGTGTGAATTGTGACATTTGAGAATCCTTTATGTGTGTTTATTCAGTGAAATCAAAGGGAATCTAAAATTAATTCTTAAGCTTAAACGATACTATCAAGTATATCAGATAGTGCATAAAAGAAAAAATTATTATTTAAATTTTCAATCATGTTGAAAATAGTTATCGAAAAAATGCCGATGACTTCTTTTATAATTTATTATCACAACCAAAAAAAGTTGCATATATTACAAGATTTTTATTAACCGTCGTATACACACGTACCGACAATACTTTCCCGCAACCTCGATCAGCTGCCCACTCATAAATTTCCGACACTTTCAATTCTTCAGTCAACAGATCCTCGAAAAACTCTTACACCAGCTGCAAAAGGCAAGCGGTCGGTCGAGCGAGCTTTGCCCATTCCTCACCATCACCACCGAATCCCCGGTGCCCACAACGCCGGCCCGTTAATCTCACCTTCGCCCTCGTGGACACCGTCGTCGTCGCCGTCGTCGCTCCCGAATCCTCCTCCTCCTCAGCCGCGAACTTTTCACGGCGGATGAACCCCACGACAACGCACGTATATAATATGATAGTGGGCTTAACAAACTGTCATAAATTGCCAGCGCCATCGTCGTCTACCTGCGAAGTGTATATAAGAAAGGAGGTGCGGCATGAAGGGAGCGCCTATTATAAAGCGCGTAATCTTCCCTAAATCGATGCATCCACTTAGCCGTAGCGTGGCGCACACACGCGCGCGCGCGTGCTATACTGCGCTATTATATCGTATTTTTATAGGAAACGAGGTATAGTGTAAGGGAAGAAACAGGAGCGGTGGCTAATCTTTACGCTGCACGCTAGCAAACAGGCCGAAATGATAAACAAACTGAGGAGAGAGAGAGAGAGAGCTTACGTTGCACACGCCCTTAAATTCCGGCGAGCGCGGCGCGGTTTACTCTTCTCCCCGGTTTCGCCGCGCAGCGTCTCGTTTCCGCGCGTTCTTCTTCCCTTTTTCTCAGTCCTCCGCCGAGGAAGAGGAGGAGGGAGGGGGCTTTAAGAGGGATCGTCTATTCATAAATATACGCGGGGGCAACGAATGGGAGTCGCGCGCGGATATAACGAGGCTAATGGGATACACTGGATTATATGGGGGCGATGCTGCGCGAACGCGAGGAGATGGGGAAAAGGTGGAGAGAGGCGTGGTCGAGATGGTTAAGCGGTGGTAGTTGAGGAGGGATTTTTATACATGTTTTTGAAAAACGTTATGGATAAATAATAATTGCATTGTTGTTTATGTAATGTATCGTTGGTTTGGATATTATTAGCTACTGTGAGAATTTCCGTTCAAGAAAGTTACCTGATGCCAACCAATATTATTAAGTTTATATACGTAAATATTATGTGCAGCCGCTGTTTTACCGACACTGCGTTAATATTTCTAACAACCTCCGATTTCATTCTTCTCCACTTTAATTACACATAAAAAATGAAAATCATAGAACCGCGGGGTTAAACCTCGCGATAAGACTGTTTTTCAATTACGCGATTTTACGAATCCAGCGTCGCCGCCGCCGCCTCGTAAGTTCAGAATTTTTCATTAAAGGTTATATTTTTCTCCGTAAAGAACACAACGCGGCAGCGCGGCTAATCACTGCCTCTCTCTCTCGGCAGCCGCGAACAATTTTCCGTTATACGCTCTTCTTACCTCTCTCCCCGCAGCGACGGTTACGTAAAAAATGTTTGTTACAGCAATCGCGAACGCTCAACGTTATATTGACCGAGCTTTCAGTTTTTCCCTCTGCCACTATTTTTTTCCTAAACGAAAACAATAAAACGCCAAACAATAAACTTGGCTCAGAGAGCGCTGGTCTCTCCTTTTTTTCCGAAAAAAAAAGAACAACAACACAATTTTCAAAGCGCAATATACAGAGTGCGAGAGAACTGCCTTTTGACAAATAAATAATGGAGAGAGAGGGAGAGAAAGAAGCGTAAACTGTGAAACGCGGGAGAGAGTGGGAGTAGAGCGCAAAAGAGATTTATAATAAACGGCGGGACAAAGGCAACGACGTCTGGTATGAAAAGGGAGGGGGAAGAGAGTGAGAAAAATAGTTATGCGGGACACGCCGCGCGAAAGAGAAAGAGAAATTTTCGCCCGCTGCCCTATTTAATTAGAGCTATAACGCTCACCCCCCTCTCTCTTTCTCGCGAACCTAAAAACCCGCACACCCACACACGCACATATATAAGTGTACATATAAGCGAGAGGGTATATGCATGGGCTTCTTGAATCGCAGTGAACCGAAAGCCGTGCGTGCAGCGAAAGGTAGAGGCTCTCTTTCCCTCTCGCGGAGAGCTCATAACGCGCGTAGACCGACGTCCTCGAGTTTCTTTTCTGGCTCAAAGCTTTCGCCAGTGGCTCTTCACGGTTGTTCCTTTTTCCTTCCCCTCTTTTGCCCGCCCCTCCTTATTTGCGTTGCACCGAGCGAGCAGTGCACAGCAGTAGGACGCGGCGAAAGCGGGTCGTCCCTTTTTTTTCTTCTTCTCCTCCGATTCTCGTTACGCCTCATCGAGCATTGAATTGTTTTGGAGGTAAAAGGCTTGGTGGATGTATCACGGCGTGCGTTCAGGGTCGTTGAGAGTGGTTGAGGTTTGGTTAGGACGAACGGGAGAGTGAATTGCGCGCGGTGATATTTGTAAAAAATTTAAATGTTTTTGATGGGAGCGAGATTGATTGGTGGGGTTTGGAATTTTCGTATGAAATGGATATAGAAAGGGTTGTTTTAGCGCAATGAATAAATACTGGTCTAACAAAACTGTGGGCTTTTGAAAATTTT